>QLTV01003451.1:551468-565277 GCA_003457575.1 Thermophis baileyi
TATATATATATGTCTGTGTCAGTGTAGTGATTGCATTCACACAGCTTTCTAGTTCTGGCTCTTGGATTTTTTAAATGTTGCTTTATTGTATATTGTTTATTAGAATATTGAACTATGCTCTTTAGCCAAAAAGCTTCAAAAGCAATTTCATATGCACACACCAATTCAATAGGTACATAAGGATAATTGGTAGGCAATCTGAAAGATTCATGACCAAGGAAAAGGAATGCAGAGGGAGAAGAAAACCTTTGATTCAGTTACCCTACTGAACAAGCATATCTGTCTGCCTGTCTAAACTTGGATTTGCACTACATTTTATTCTCTGCTTGGGTTGGCCTGTTCTTTGCTAGCTTAGTCTTCTTTCATTTTTCTCTTCTCTTGCTTCCTGTTCTTCAGGCAGAACTTAATTTACTTTCCCACTTCCTTTTGCTTTCTCCCATGGGGAGGGAAGAGTCACCAAAGGGAGCTAATACTGCTCATGTTGTTTCTTCACTAATGCTTAATAAGATTCATCAGAAGCCCTTTTTTCAGAAATAGGATTTATTTGGCAATTACTGAGAAGCCATTTATAGTGGAGCTATGTCTCTTTGTCTTGATTAATGGTTCATCCAAGAAAGAAAAGGTTCCAAGAAGGAGCAACTCAGATGTTCTTGGGCAATGCTGGCTCAGAAGATCCAATTCTCTGTCAAACTACATTTTCATGCTAGTTACAGGTAGCCCTCAACCTATGATTGTAATGGAGCCTGAGCTAGGTCCATAAAGGAGGCAGACAAGCAGCAAAAAGCTCTGTTAACCCAAAAACATCTCAGCAGAGGGAAAGAGTTCAGCTAGATTAGGGCTGAGTGTTACATTCCATTGCTAGAGAGGCTTTCAAACAAGCCTCAGTGCTTGGCCAATTAAGCCATGGTTGTGGGCTGGCCCTCTGCCCCAAACAGTTGGCCATCGTAAGATTGCAAATATCACCAGGCTCTTGCTAGGCTTTGGGAAAACTCAGGAGGAGCTCCCCAAAACCTTTTCCTTGCTTAACCTCTCCCTCCTTCAGAAACCCACTTTTCTTCAATAAAGAAAACATCAAAAAGCGGAGGGGGGGGGAAGGAACAGACTTGTTTCCCTAATTAGTGCTGGAACTAAACTCTCCATCTCTGCCCTCCAACCTCGAACTTTTTTAACCACCTTATTTGCTAAATTTACTGCATGCCTAGAAAAAGGGTGACAAAATCAGTAAGTTACGTACCATGATGAATAACTGCCAAGCTGAAGAGCAGAGAAAAGGAAGCAAAAAAGCAAAGAAAATCTTTTTGCATCTTGCTTGCATTGAGGAGCTGAAGAAAAAGTTCAGCTCAAAATGTTCAGCCAGCTAGAGTGCAATCTGCACAGCATATAGCAGCAGCAGCAGCAGCAGAAGCTGGGTCCTTTTTATGTAGCTTTATGTAGTGATCTGTCATAACTTTGAATGACTGCTAAGTGTCTGATCGTATCCTGAGGATTACCTGTATACATGTGTAAAACCTGCAATGCAAGTTCAAACAGAACTTCTGTTTGAACTTCTGTATTATGTGATGTAGATTTCTCTGTGTAGCAGTTCTTGCAGATCTATTTTCCTGTGACTTCCATTCTTCCCTTCCCATAATCCATTCAACAGCATAGCCAGGAGGGACAGAGGGGAGGATACTGATCTGTAATTTCCATTCTGGTGTCTTATTTGGTAAGACTGATGTTTTAATGTAGAAACCCTTTGTAAAGAATGTAGAATAGTTGTGATTAGATGTTTCTAGTTATGATTAATTTTCAAAAGGTACAAATATTTCCGTGCCAAAAATTTCTTCGATTCTTCCCTATCAGTTCTCACTCTTAAATGAAAGACACTTTTCTTTTGAAATTTATTTCAAAGGAAAATTGGATTTTGACAAAAGTCTCACAGTTGGAATGTAATATTCTTAGATTTACTTCATTGTAGGATGGCCAAAAAGTAAATGTCCTCTTTTTCATTGTCCAATAATGAAGACACTGGTCTGCAGCCTCCCTGCCTTTCCATGCCATTAGTTAAGTTCTAAGGGAAGAAGACATCATGAGAGAACTCCATTGAGCTTCTTTCAGATTGGAAAATGTGGACATCCAGGGTTATTTCAGGATTATGGAAAGATGTGTGTGAGAAAAGAAGCATCCTTCAACAACAACAATAAAGTAAATTCAATTAAAAGAAATTTAAAAGAAAATGTCAAGCACCCTGCGAATAAAGTTAAAAAAAAGTTTTTTCTCGGGGGGGGGGGGAAATCTAAAACTATAAGACAGATTTGAGAGTAGCCTTTTTGTTAGAAAAGTTATGGGAAATAGTCATTAGCCTGAAATTTGTTGGATTTGAAAATATCATTGAGAAGGCACCAAAAGAAATAGCATAATAAGATTATTGACCGGAGAGTTTTTTCTTTTCAGGTTTCCCTTTCTATCAGGCTATTTGACAATGAATAGCGGTATTGCTGCACTTCAAAGACCTCAGTTTTCAAATTTGACTTAACGTTTGTTTTGTTTTGATTGACTTTATATTTTATTTGTAATACATGTATTGATCCAAGCACAAAGACATGAAAACAGAAAAGCACCTCTATCACAAGAATGAATGAACAACTCTCAACTATTGTCCAGGCTGGTGGAGGATTGCTGGAATTGTCCTTCAACAAATAAGTGCATTAAAGTTACGAAGTGCAATAAAAGCTTTTGAATATTTATGCACAAGAAGGTGCTCTTTATATATCTGAATTCTCTATGTTTTAACAAGATGACTTATAATACACAGATTAGTTACCTCAGTGTAACTAGATACATCCTTGATTAACTAGAATCCAAAATACATTGCGTTTCAAGTTTATAACGTTAAGGAAGGGAGGCAGGTTTTCATCATTTTGTTGACATCTTTATTTGTGTTTTAGGAATTGTAGTTCTGCAACATTTGGAGGACTACAGATTCCTTTTTTAAAAAAGAATTCTTTTTAAGAGGAATCCTTTAATGTGATTATTATTATTTAGAGATTGCAAACCTGTAAAATATATTGCAAAAGAAAGATATTGGTTAACCTGCTTAAAATTAGTGTTCATTCAATGAAATCTTATCCATGTTGCCTTCTCCTAAATGCCTGGGCATAAAATAAAAAACTGTAGCTCAGCATCACTATCTTGCAATTAAAAAGCTTACCAAATTTTTCATGATGAAGTCTTTCTTTTCTACTTCTACTGAAGAATGTAGATATGTTATGAATAACATTTTCCCCACAAAACTACCCACACTGTCACTTTCTTTAAAGGGGAATGACTAAAGAGGAAAGGCTGAGGGTGATAGCTTAATAAGAAAAAAACAACCCATGACCAAGACTATTTCATTGTAGTTTTAAGTGTCTGGACAAACCCGTTATTTTGTTAACAGTATAAGTTCGATCAACTATATTGTTTTCTCAACCTTTTGGGATTTATAATTTGATAACAAAAATAACAAATTCATTCAATAGAAATGAGATGGATGGGGATAATAGATGGATGATATGTTTTGCATACTGTAAAGCTGCATTTACTCTATGTTATCTTGACACAGAGCAAGAAAATAGTTCCAGCAGAACTGAAGAGTTGCAATAATGTCATTAATTAGACAATTCCAAGCTAAATGAAGCCACAGGAAAAGACAGTATATTATATACATTAACGTAGAGCTGTGCAAATTTGAAATTTGAAATAGAAACAGATGCTTCAGTTAGAATAAAGACTCTGTTTTTTTCTACCCAAAGACTTGCTGCAAGTCTTTCATGAGCAAAAACTAGCAACATTTCTTGTCAACCTCTAGGGGCCAGTACAGCCTAGATTTTCACCACACTTCCAATTTTTGCTGTTCTATTTTCTTAGCAATGTAACTTTTGCTTGTATCTCTGATAGAAAATTGGCACTATCATTGTTAATTGTAAACCACATGACACCTCCAATAGATTCTGAAAAGGACTCCCTAGTCAAGGAAAAAACAATCTTTTACAAAGTCCTACCTTGCTAAGTGAGCAGCAACATTTACATAGACTAAGTGAAAAGAAGATATGATTTATCTTGTCTTTGTCCAAGTACTAAATATTATCAGAATCTCTAACTCCTGATGCTTTAATTTGCATTGGAAGAAGCAGAAACTCAGTTTTGAAAGTTGAAGAGACCCAAGATGTCTTTCGTTCAATAGAAAATGGGGTTAAATGGTGAGGATCTTAGTTAATTTAAATAAAGCAGGGAAAGAAATAGCTTAGGGCATGAAGCAGAACAAATGGGTAGAAATTAAGTGCTGGCTTGAGGGGCAGTAATTGCATGCCTGATGTAAGAAAAGGGGAATGGGTGCAGTGGTGGCTTTTGGGGTGCAAACCAGGAAATTCTGTGCAGCCTCAAGTTGTACACCCCCACTACCCCATTTCTTCATGGGTGAAGATTTAAGTTTAAATTACACCTAACAAAAAGTCTATAGTTCTTAATTTATTTTGTAATCTTTTTAATATCTGAAATGAGACATAATATCTTAGTGTAATTTACACTGTAAACAATGCTATTTCTTTCCACTTGCAGATGGAAAGAAAATATGTTCCTATGTCCACCTGTGTTTATCAGGCAGTCATGGGGATTAACTAGTTGTCAGTCATTAATTGGAATGAGAAAACTGTCAACAGAATGTGGCATTTATTATAAAAAGAATACCTGCAAATAAATTATTTAAAGCCATCACATTGTTTGCCAAAAGGCTTAAGGGGCCATTAGCCTTTTAGCAAATAATACTAGATTTTAAGAAGATAGAATAAGTGAGGTCATTCACACATTTGAGTGTCCATTTCATTAAATGTTATCATGGAAAATATATAACATCAAGAATAATGTGCAAGCTATGAGATCTCGTAGTAGACATAGGGAGCCCCAATTTGAGGATTAAGTGAACCAGAGGAATTAGAGAGAGTCCAGGACAAATTTGTGAAATAAGTATTGGTTTACCCTGATGTATACCAGCAGTGGTGTTGAAATTAGATGGGGGCCATCCATTGGTTTGCATAAGGGTAAAGAAAATAATTTCACATTATAGAAGACAAGCTCTCATGGCAAGACAATGCCTCCACAAAAAATTCAACAGTACTGGATGAGCAAATTCATGTTCAAAACTATTCTCACAATTTTCACTAGGTCAACAACTCTTGAATGACATAAATCACCATACATTATTGAGACATTATTTAAAGATGATGATAATGATGATTATTATTATTATTATTATTATTTAATTAAAGATTTTAGAGAGTATAAAGAGCACGTACACAAACTTCAGTTGGCTAATTAATATCGATTTCTTAAAGATGGAAAAGGAATATTTATTTACATCTCTCACATCCCATCTCCCTGAAACAAGCTTTTACACAGTTTTGTTTTTTGACAATGCCATCAGCCTGTTCGTTGGAAGGTATAAAGGATTACCAATTATACACCATTTATACATTTGTGATAATTCACAGGTGAAAGATCTGATCCACTGCAAATTATATCAGGAACCCATAGTAGATTTATTATGCCTTTATTTTGTCATAGTAGATTTATTATGCTTTTGTTAACCCAGCTTAATCAGTCTGGCATAGGAGAAAAAATCTATTTCAGGCTGACTTATATAGACATGTACAGTAAAAAAAAACACCACCAAGCTGTGTTGTTTGAAATGGCCATAAAGAAGACAATGAATGCCAATTTTGACAGTACTATTAATTGTAGGGGTATGTATGAATTAAACTGATAAAGATTGTTGTAATTTTATATGAATTTTGCTAAAATCTATGGTTGCAAATAAATGTATTAAATGTAACTAGTTGTCAGTTGTCAACTTTGTACTTTTGCAAGTTAATATTTTTAAACTTTCATTTTTTTTAGAAAAAGGATAAAATACACTTGGAAAAAAATGAAACTCAGCTAAATCTCTAGCTATTCTTAAATTGGGGACACCAAAAGTAGGGATGGCAGTTTTGTCACTTCAGTTGCTATCTATTTATTACAATGGAACAGCTGTAAAAGTATTTGTAAAAATGGTAACATAAGATTTAGGAAAAATGCTTCAGCTTATTTTAGCTTTAATTTAATTTGGACTTTGTATTTGAGAGAGATAAGACTCTCACCAAAAATTACATGATACCCAGAATCCCTAAATTTATGCTAAAATCAAAAGTGGAAGCATTACATTTTGAGGAAATACTAAAAAAGAAATTCCTTCCTCTTAACAATAGATAATTATTTTTTGGCTTAACAATGTTGTTTGCTAAGAAGCTAAAAAATATGGAACATTTTTTTTCTCCTGTACATCTTGAAAAAGATAAAGAGAAAAAGCTTCATGGATTTCAATAATCAGACTCACAATCTTGGTGCCCTGCTTATATGCTGTTTCTAGGTTCAAAAATGGAATTTATTTAATGAACAACTAGAAACAAAGCTTTATTACCATGTTTATTAGATTCAGTTGTGTAAAGTTCTTGTAAAACAATGTGAAAAGAGCTGCAAGAGCACAACTGTTTCTCACAACTGGGTGCATATGAAAAATAAATGCAGTCAGTAGGATTGAAGCATGCAAGGATTTGGCTTGCTTCTTTTCTTATAGTTCGCCCTGGATTAAACGTTCCTGTCTCTAACAGGGCAGGAAAACCAACTAAAGGTCCTACCTCGGCTCTTTGGTGAAAAGAGGCAGATAATTTCCGAAAGTTTCTAGTAACTGACATAAAACTTATATTTAACCCAGATAGAAACTTGAGTTTCCTTCACTTGTAAGAAACTGAAATATTTGACAACCAAGTTCAGGGTCTTTGAATTTGTATGCTCCAGAGTTGTGTCTCTGACAAGAAGGGAAAAACATAGTGAGAGGCCAGAACAGAACAAAAGATAGAAGACAAATGATGAGAGGAAGTGCCAATGTTACACTGTACACTGCAACAACTGTCTTTCCCTGCTGTGACATACAGGTTTTGCCAATTATACCACGTGCAGTTTGTTTCACAGCTGTGAAAAATGATCATCATCAGATTTGTTTTTCACTTATCTGTATTTGCCTCTCTAATATGTGTATCATTGCCAGAGTCTGGTTACAGAGAGTTATGTGTCTATATGTTTGAGTAAAATGAAATGCACAATCCCAAGCAAGGAAATCTTCATCCACCTTCCAATTCCTTTTTGGTTTTATAATGAACAGTGATAAAGTGATATATACTATTTACTGTATGCATTGACTTGCTTACTTATTTATGTTGTGTGATTCTTAAATAATAACCAGGTGAATTTGGTTCAGGAAGAGAAACTTGATGTAGCTGTTATTCCAGAACAGCTAATGGGATTCAACATCCTTACTTCTATCTAGCAAACTCTACTGTAGTCTGATGGAACAGCTGTTACCTGGGGAAGTGTCAGCCTAAACCAGATAGCAATCACAATCAGATGTCAGCCTCCCCATAGACCAGACAGAAAACAAACAAGATGAATTAATTCTATTTTATTGTAAGGCTACATGAATAGAATCTTGCAAGTCTGAATGCACAACTCTCTTACCGCCTCTTTTTATCACCTGATAAGTTAGGGCAGATCCTTTCTGAGTTTTTTTTCTCTGCCTGTTACTCAGTTGTGGGTTCCTGTTTCTTTTATGTGATCATTTCTCAGGCAGCATCTCTTTCCCCTCCTAACCCTCCTCTTCCAAGGTCATTCTCACATTCCATTATCTGATTAATTCTACTTTATTATTAACATCAATATGTTCAAGAATCTTACAAGTCTGAAAACACAATCCTCTCCCCTTTCTTTACAGCCTGAGAAACTAGGGAGGCTCTCTTCTGAGCCTCTTATTCTACCCACTTCCAGTTGTGGGCTATTCTATCTCTTATTTGATTATTTCCTTGACAGCATCTCTTTGCCTAGTCTCCCAAGGACTTTCTTACATATTGTTACAGGATAACTGAAAGGGGAGCTTAATGGAGGGCTTGCTTGTAGGATGGCTTCAACTGCCCAGCACGCATTGTATCACCACAACCTGCTCTCTTTGCTGACTTGTTGAAAGACATAGTGAATGGGAAGGAACCATTGGTGATCAATGGTCAATGTGTCTGCAGAGGAGTAAAGTTTGGTCTAGCGATGCTCCATGACCGTCAAGACCCAGAACATGCCCCTCCTGCTGGATATGATGGGACAGGTAGATATAATTGGGCATAATTAGGCATAAGTGGTCTCTTGGCACCATATCATGTAGGGCCTTAAAGAGCTTAACCTGCACTTTGAATTGGAAACAAACTGACAACCAATGCAATTCGTGGAGCAGAGGAGTTCTTGAAGAACACATAACTGCCTCCACCACTGCATTTTGCAGTAGCTCAACCTTCTAGTTACTTTTCAACTGCAGGTCCATGTAGAGTGCAGCACAGTAATCCATTTGGGAGATGATTAAAGCATAAGTGACTTGAGAGCAGAGCCTCCTAATCCTGGGACAGGTGAAACTGCCGCACAACATGAAGCTGTGCAAAGGCCCTTTGGCCATAACTACCACCTGCTCTTTTAGCAGAAGTAACAAGGACAGAAGGATCCCTGAGTTGTGCACTAAGTTGTTATGGGGTAATATATCTCCATCCACACATAATATGGCAAATCCATGGCTACCAAAAGTTTTGCCAACTGCTCTCGCAGCGCCTTGCGCAGCACAGAGAAAGCGCGCTTCACAATGGGGGAGACTGGATCCTCTCCTCCTCCTGGAGTCCATTTAACTGCTGCGCAAGGCACTGTGTGCAACAGTTAGATTTAGTGTGCTCTTCACAATGGGGAGACGGCATCCTCTCCTCCTCCTGGAGCCCATTGCAACATGGAGCATCTGCCGCAGCTGGGCCGGGCCAGCGTCTCGGGGCGGAGAGCAAGTCACGCGTTTCCCCAAGCAACCGAGGTGCGGGCAAGACTAAGAAGCGCCAGAAGAAGCCTCCATGAGATGAGGCAAGTACAGGGGTGCTTCCCTCTCGTTCGGAACGAGTCTCCATACCCGCCATCGCCCTTGCCTTCTAGCTTCATATATCTGGGAATCTGAAATGACTCTTGATTTTAAATCATATGGTAAAAAGCACTCAAAGAAGAAGAAAGAACATCAGAAAAAAACCCCCAACCCTTGCCTGTTTTTGGAAATGGTTCAAGAAGGAGCACACACACGCACGAGAGAGGCGGGGAGAGAGAGGGAGGGGGAAGAGAGAGATGAGAGAGAAAAGGGGAGAAAAAGAAAGAGAAATGAGAAAATGATGGAGGGAGAGAATGAGAGAGAGGAAAAAGAAACAAAAGAGAGAAGGGAGAGAGAGAGAGAAAGAGAAATGAGAGCTGGAGGGAAAGAAAGAGAGGGAAAAGAGAGTGAAACAGAAGGGGAGAGAAAGAAAGAAAGAAAGGGAGAGGAAAAAGAAAAACAAATGAAAGGGAGAGAAAGAGGAAAATGAGGGAGAGAAAAGGGGAGAAAAATGAGAAAATGATGGAGAGAATGAGAGGAAAAAGAAACAAGTGAGAGAAGGGGGAGAGAGAAATGATAGAGGGAAAAAATTGAGAGAAGGGGAGAGAAAGAAAGAAAGAGAAAGAAAGAAAGAGGGAGAGGAAGAGGAAAAAGAAAAATGAGAGAGAGAGAGAGAGAGAGAGAGAGAGAGAGAGAGAGAGAGAGAGAGAGAGAGAGAGAGAGAGAGAGAGAGAGAGAGAGAGAGACCCATTTCCCACAGAAAACACCCGGAGCCACAAAACCCGGGTAGGCGTGGCTGGGGCGGGTCATGTGACTGGGTGGGAATTACTTTGAGTTGGCCACGCCCACCCAGGTTTTGTGGCTCCCAGTGTTTTCTTTTCTGTGGTAAACGGGTCCAAATGGCTCTTCAAGTGTTTAAGTTTGCAGACCCCTGGCTTAGCACAATGTTCACACAAAGCAATGTGGAGGAAATCAGAAGTGTTTATTTCATTGCTTATTATGCCTGATCCCTACATTGTAAATATTTGTACCTGGATTAGGCAAGCCAGTGTCTTGAACTGCCATGTTTTTTTTTCTTTTTTGATGGGTTTGGATAACATGCATATGTCCATGAATTTACCTGGTCAAATCAATTTGAAAGACACTCAGTTGTGAAGGCAAAGGTTAGGATCTCTCTGTCTTTCTCTCTCTCAAAACTGGAATCTAGGTTCATCCAGTAAAGTTGAACAATGCTTAGATTTCACTACCACAAGATGTAATAATGGATGAGTAATAATGGATTAGAAGAAATTTAGGGGAAAAAATCATCGAAGAGAAGACTACTATTATCAGTTACTCACTAGGGATATAACATATATTACCTTCAGCATCAAAAGCAATTCCTTTTGATCCTGAACAGTTGTTGTGATCCTGAATAGGAGAGTAGGGTACTTTGGCACCCTGTACCACTGTGGGAATAAAATGCTGGATTGGTTCGTCATAAGTTTCTGGAGTTACAGGTAGACCTCGACTTACAGCCAGGTGTTTGGAGTTACAACAGATCACCCTGGGGATACTTATGACCCAGTTCTAAAGTTATGATGGCTGCTCCCCCTCCCTGTAGTCACATGACCGCATGGGTGCTTAGCAACTGCATTTATGGCCATTTGCAGTGTCCCAAGGTCACATGACCACTTTCAGTTTTCAGCAAAACTGACCCATAGCAAATGACTGGGTCATTTAACAAACGCCATATTCATTTAACAACTGCTGCAAAAAAGGGTCAAATTTGGGTTAGTCATGGGGGTGACTCGCTTTACGAATGTCATGATTTACAACCATAATGGGCATGCTTCATTACAGTTGTAAATTAAGGACTTTCTATAAAAGTAAAGGTAAAGGTTTCCCCTTTCCAGTCATGTCCAACTCTAGGGGCGGTGCTCATCTCTGTTTCTTAGCTGAGGGAGTCAGTGTTGTCTGAAGACACTTCTTTTTTAAAAAAACTTTTAAACATTTTATTAAATTATAAGGTAAGATACAAAATACAAAACTAAATAGGAAAGCAGTGAGGGGAAGGGGGGGAAGAGAAGTGAGAAAAGGTTGAGGGAAAAAGTGTTGACTTCCGACTTCCTCTGTTTCAGTAAAATAAGGCATCAACATCAAACCACAACTTTTTGCTTTTTCATAATATAAATTAGCCATTTCTATATGTATCTATCAATCTAATTGGTAAAACCCAAAATCAGAGTTTCATTTTTTTCCACCTGAAGCACAAAGTTCAGAAGTGGTCTCCATGTGGAAACAAAGGTACTTATATTCTTTTCTTTAATCAAAATAGTCAATTTAGCCATTTCTGCCAACTCCATCAGCTTCTGCAAACATTAGTCCATAGTGGGAATCGAAGTGTCCTTCCATTTTTGTGCGTACAATAATCTTGCTGCTGTCAACATATATAGAGTCAAAGTTCCAAATGTTTTCTCCAAGTCTTTTTCCATTAGATCCAAAAGAAAAGTTTCTGGTTTCATCTTTATATTTGTTTTCAGAATTTTCTGTATTAAAATATGAACCTTACTCCAAAATTTCTTTGCTTTATCACATGTCCACCGTAAATGATAAAAAGTCCCTTCTTTACTTTTACACTTCCAACATTTATTTGATATACCTTTATACATTTTAGATAACTTATCTGGTGTTAAATGCCAGCGATACATCATCTTATAAAATTTTCTGTTAAATTATAGTTTAATGTAAATTTTAAACCCTTCGTCCACATATTTTCCCATTGTTCAAGCATCACATTATATCCAAAATTCCTTGCCCACCGAATCATACAATGTTTTACATGTTCACTTTCCAAATTCAATTTCAATAACATTTTATAAATCTTAGCAATAATATGTTCATCACTTCCACACAATTTCCAATTCATTTTTTAGAAAATCAAACCCATAACTCTTTTTATCCAATTTAAATCATACTTTTAATTGTTGGTATGTAAACCAATGACAAACATAACCTTTAACAGATTAACAGAGTTGGAAGGGACCTTATAGGTCATCTAGTCCAACCACCCGCTCAAGCAGGAGACCCTACACTATTTCTGACAAATGGCAGTCCAATCTCTTCTTGAAAGTCTCAAGTGATGAAGCTCCCACAACTTCCAAAGGCAAGCTGTTCCATTGGTTGATTGTTCTCACTGTCAGACAGTTCCTCCTTATTTCTAGGTTCAATCTCTCCTTGGTCAGTTTCCATCCATTATTCCTTGTCTGGCCTTCAGGTGCTTTGGAAAATAGCTTGACCCCCTCCTGTCTGTGGCAGCCCCTCAAATATTGGAACACTGCTATCATGTCTCCCCTGGACCTTCTCTTCACTAGACTAGCCATGCCCAGTTCCTGCAACCGTTCATCGTATGTTTTAGCCTCCAGTCCCCTAATCATCTTGGTTGCTCTTCTCTGCACCCTTTCTAGAGCCTCAACATCTTTTTCATAGTCTGGTGACCAAAACTGGATGCAGTACTCTAGGTGTGGTCTTACTAAGGCTTTATATTTAGTATGAGGACTGGTTATACAGCAAGTCACTTTTTCAGTGGCATTGAGGAGCTGTCCCAGCTTCATGGCAGCCATATTGGCTGCCTCTTCTCCTCATCATGGATGAGAGGGGGAAAAAAAACCCTGGGTCAAGCAGAAGAGTTGCGACTCTCTGTGACCTGCAGGGTCCTCTTTTCTTCACCACCCCTCCAGGGTGGCTTTAGCTTGGAGCCCTGCAATGGTGAGAATTCAGTGTGGGAGCGCGGAGACCCGCTCCTTGCGTCCAAGCTTGCCGCGACATCAGTCTATTCCTGTCAGTTTAGTGTCATCTGAAAATTTGATGAGTTTCCCTCTTATTCCCTCATCTAAGTCATTTATGAAGATATTGAAGATATTGTGGTACCCCATTGCTTACCTCTCTCCATGTGGAAGTAATACCATTAAGGACTACTCATTCAGTAAAGATTGTCAGGCAGCTACAAATCCATCTGGTGGTGATGCTGTCTATCCCACATTTTTCTTGCTTACCAAGAAGTAGGTTGTGGTCTACTTTGTCAAATGCCTTACTGAAATCTAAGTAAATAGTTATACTTCTAGTTATGCTCGTTTCTAGATGTTGGCAGATCTGTTTTTTATTATCTTTTCCAGTATCTTCCCGGGTATTGATGTTAGGCTGATTGGTCTGTAGTTTCCTGGGTCTGTTTTTTTTTTCTTCCTTTTTTGAAGATGGGAACCACATCAGCTCTTTTCCTGTACTATGGTAGTTCCCCGGTGCTCCAGGATTTTTGAAAGATGTGGTGCAGTGGTTCTGAGATGACATCTGCCAGCTCCTTTAGAACTCTGGGATATGATCTGTCAGGTCCTGGTGATTTGTCAAGATCAAGATCAAACAGGTGTTCTCTTACTAATTTTTTGCTTATTTTAACTTTTATTTCCAGTCTGTTTTTACAGTTATGTTTCTGGTAGGTTGGGCTATAGTTTCTTTTTGCGTGAAGACTGATGCAAAGAATGAGTTAAGCAGCTCTGCTTTCTCTCTGTTGCCTGTTACTTCCTTGCCATCTTCTCTCTTTAGTGGACCGACTGTTTCCTTGATTTTTTTCTTGTTATTTATATGTTGGAAGAAACTTTTTTATTCTCTTTGACTTTTGTTGCAAGTCTTTGTTCATTCTGAGCCTTTGCTTTCCTGACTTCATCTTTGCAGATTCTGGCTATCTGCTGATATTCTGCCTTAGTTATGTGTCCCTCTTTCCATTTTTTGTACTTGTCTTTTTTGTCATTTAGTTTATCAGAGATATCTTTGTGCAGCCATGCTGTTTTATT
>QLTV01003451.1:567277-584440 GCA_003457575.1 Thermophis baileyi
CCTCGCTCCATGCGTCCCATTTCTCCGCTGCCCCACCCCTCCCCACCTGTCACTCCCTCTCGCCGGCCGAGACCGGCAGGCCAGATTCGGGGAGCTGAATGCGCCGCCGCCACCCGGGAAGAGAACAACATGAGAAATGGGTTCTCTTGCAGCGCCTCTTCTCTCTCTTCTTCTCCTGAGTGGCAGCGGTGCATCTGGCTCACCGAATCTGGCCTGCCGATCTCTGGACACACAGCTGCCACTTGGGAGAAGAAGAGAGAGAAGAGGCGCTGCGAGAAAGCCCATTACTCACGTTATTTCCCTGGGCGGCGGTGCGTTCAGAAGTTTTTCTTTACATTGGAGTTTCCATGCAAAGACCGGCCGAGAGAGACTAGTGGTGGAGAGAAGCCAGATGCTGGTAAGATGTGTGTCTCGCAGCCCACCCCTCCCCTTCCCCTGCCTCACCTGCCACCCCCAAGTTGTGCCCGAACATCTTACCAGTGTCTGGCAGCTTCACCGCTTCTCTTTCTCGGCTGGTCTTTGCAGGGAAACTCCAATGTAAAGAAAAACTTTACTCCTTGAAATGTAAAGAAAAACCTCTCGCGAGTGCGAGAAGTTGTTAATTGCTCGCACTCACGAGAAGTTCTTCTTTACATTTCAAGGAGTTTCCCTGCAAAGACCGGCTGAGAAAGAGAAGCGGCGAGCTGCCAGACTCTGATAAGATGTTCGGGCACAATTTGGGGGTGGCAGATGGGGCAGGGGATGCGTGTACGTAGTTGGGGTAGGGGCTTTATTTTTGGGGGGGGCCTTATTTCAACACATGTCCCGAAAAGCCCTGTTGGGCTTATTATCGGGACATGTCTTATTATAGGGGAAACACGGTAATATATGATTATAGAGAGAAACCAGTGGTGGGTTGCTACCAGTGGCGGAAATTCGGCCACGGTCACCGAAGTGAAGGCCGGCTTGCCACACCCCTGAACCGGTTCCCCGGTCACCGCTGCTTGAAAGCGGCTGGCAACAAGGAATCTTTCCCAAGTTCTCTCTGAGTTTATTAAAATCAGCTCTTTTAAAGTCTAAGACTCTGGTATCATTATGCTTGTGTTTGCGTTATGTTGAATTCTAGTATGACGTGGTCACTCTCACCCAAGGTTCCTGCAGTTTCAACTCCCTCTATCACTTCTTCTCTGTTTGTAAGTATTAAGTCCAGTATGGCTGTCCCTCTAGTTCCCTCCTTTACCTTTTGGACAACAAAGTTGTCAGCTAGATTGGTTAGGAACCTGTATGATTTCTCACTTGGTGCAGAATTAGTTTTTCAATTGATAGGGTAATTGAAGTCCCCCATTACTATTGTAGTGTGTTTCCTACATATGTTTGTTAGTTGGTTGGCAAAAAGGATATCTGTTTTTTCTGTTTGATTGGGTGGCCTATAGTATACACCTATGGCCATGTCATTCTTTTTTTCTTTTATGTTGACCCCTATCAGTGGTGAAATCTAAAAATTTTCCCTACCGGTTCTGTGGGCATGGCTTGGTGGGCGTGGCTTGGTGGTCATGTGACTGGGTGGGTGTGGCTTGGTGGTCATGGTCATGTGACTGGGTGAGCTCATGGGCGTGGCCATCTCGGCTTGGTGGGCGTGGCTTGGTGGTCATGTGACTGGGTGGGTGTGGCTTGGTGGTCATGGTCATGTGACTGGGTGAGCTCAAAAACCATCTTTCACACTCCACACACAAACAACACAAAAGCTACACAACTGACTCATACACAATGGAAAAGCACACAAAATGGCCCCTGCAACAACAAGCAGGAACCTCACAGAGCCACAAAGAGCTCAAAAAACAACTTTCACATTTCACACACAAACAACACAAAAGCCACATAACTGACTCCTACACAACTGACTCACACACAATGCAGAAGTAGCTGGACTTCACACAAAATGGCCCTGCAATAAGCAGGAACCTCACAGAGTCACAGTTCGGTTGAATAGGTAGTTTTAAAAAAATGCTTTAAAAAAATAAAAAAAGGTTCATTAGCTGTGACAATCAGCTGTGCCGCCAGATCGTGGGAACCTTTTTTTTTTTACTTTTTGAAAGCATTTTTACTACCGGTTCTGCGAACCTGAAGCATTTGTTACTACCGGTTCCGGCGAACTGGGCCAAACTGGTAGCATTTCACCCCTGACCCCTATGCATTCTGATTCAAGTTCTTCCCTTGACTTTAGTATAGAGTAGTATAGAGTATCTTTCAACCAGAGTTGAAAGATAGAATTTTGCCATACGTCTACCAGTCTGGCTTCACCACCATTTCTTTTCTAAAAAAAAAGCTTCGAGTTACACTTCTGTGTGGAATGGGACAACTTGGTGTGCCCAGTTAGCTTGCCATCCCCAAGTCACCTCTGCCATCTCATCATAGCTGAGTTGTCGCAGGACAATGCATCATAGCCAATTTGCCATGGGGTTAACTCACCATGGGCAGTTGGAGGAGAGCTAGGAGGGCAGGCAGATGAGCAAGCCAGTGGGCAGAAGCAGAGCAGTGGCAATGGCCAGGGGCTTCCCACTGGAAAGAGAGCTGGGCAGGCAGGAGAGCGAGCAGAAAAGGCAAAGCACAGAGCGGTGGCAGTGGCTGAGGGCTTCCTATTTTCACACCCCACTGCTACTGTCGCCACACCAAGCTCCGGGCCATTCAGAGTTCAGGCCATTCACTGGCAGCAGTGTTGTTTGGGCCATTCAGGGGCAGCAATGGTGGATGTGGTGAGTGATAGGGATGCAGTTGAGGCCAGGCGCATCCCATTTTCACATCCCCCATGCTTGTCCTAGACTCACTTCCATGATATGTGGCCAATATGGTTATATGCCGAGGTGCATGGAATGCTGTTACCTTCCCACCAAAGTGGTACCTATTTAGCTACTCACATTTGCATGCTTTGGAACTGCTAGGTGGGAAGGAGCTAGGGCAAGTAGCAGGAGCTCACCCCATCACATGGCATTTGGGTCTTGAACCCAGGATGTCAGCTTTCTAGCTGACAAGTTCAGTGTCTTTAACCACTGAGCCATACTATCTGTACATCAACAGTAACCCCAGATATTTCAAAAACAATAAACATTTGATAACTCACATGTAGGAGTTGTCAACATTTCGCAACATGTGACACATAACAACTAACTCATGCCTGAGATACAGTATGTGCAGTGGAATCTCAACATAAATAAATCAATAAAAGTGAATGCACGCTATATTTATTTCTGAGATTTTGAACTGAAGAAAGGCACAATGTACAGCTAGTAGAAACCAACACAGGTGTGTGACTTGGTTAAAAAAGGTACAGCAGCAGGGAGCCTGCTTTTTCTCTATTTGTCAGCAAGGACTCTCAGGGTAAAAGGTCAGTTCTCAAATTGCTAAGTATGCAGGGGACAGTGTTGAAACTAGATGCCTGCCAGGTCAGCCATTATCAGTACAAAGAATCACATGGTCCTTGCTAGTTGGCCATAAAGCCTCTGGAAAGAAATTGCAAGAGATTTTGCTCTAATGTCATAGGAGATAAATTAGATAAATTGATCTTTTTGTAACCCTAACCCTTTGCATTCCTGTCATTAAAAAGACTTTAAGGCAGTGTTTTTCAACCTTTAAGATATGTGTCTGCTGCCTAGGGAATTCTGGGAGTTGAAGTCCACAAATCTTAAAGTGGCTAAGATTAAAACGTATTGCTGCAAAGGATTTGATCCAGGAAAAAAAATATATTTCTGGACATAATCACCTGACTGGGAGCTGCCCTGGGACTGCAGGAGTGAGGGGGCTGAAGCTCTTAATTATAGATGAGGATTTAGGCTGCTGGATTGGATTTAGTACATTTGATTGACTTCACACATTAGGCTAAGGTTTGATTTGTTTATGCATGATTAACTAAACAAACCCAATTGCCGGATTTATGACATATCAAGCCATAAAACATGGTTTTAAAATCCCAATGGCTGAGGTCATGAAGAACTGGGAACCAAAATAACAATATTTAAAAAGGTTAGTAAAACCTATGTATGTGCAAACTCTTTCAAAGACTGAGAGAATGATCTGGGCCATTTTTAACTTTTGAGGTTCCCAGTCACAATAATAATAAAAATATATCCACACAAAGATTGAAATGAAATGTGAATATTTTTTTTCAGTAAAAATAATAACAAGTGTCTCAATTTGAGGCCCAATTAGAATTTGATCCTCAAATGTCACTCCTTAGCCCTTCCTTTCTTCAGATTTACTCCATGAATCTGTTATTCCACTGGGGAGAATTATGGGCACATGCACGCGCACACACACACATATACAGATAAAAACTTTATTATATTTAATTGGGTAGCCCCATGTAGAGTGTTTTACAATAATCTAGCCAAGGGACAACTAGGGCATGAGTGACCATGTTCAGCTGGTGCACAACACGAAGTTGAGCAAAGGACTTCCTAGATTTGAGCAGGAGTCATGAGTCTGTGAGGCAGGGATAGGTTCTAACTTACCTCGCTGCTGCTTTGCTTCCTCCCGTGCCGCGTGGCTGCGCCTCGTGGGCGTGTGCGCGCCTCATGGGCACACGCGCATACACAGTCCAATTTTTTTTAAAAAAAAGCCGAAAACAAGATGATGTATGCAGTGCTTCTGCGCATGCGCAGAAGAAAAAAATAAATTAAAAAAAAATCAAAAAAATTCAAAAAAAAGATGGCGCCCACGGACTGGCACCGACCGAACCGGATCGGTGACTTCATTGTGACATCACCAGCGGGTCGCTACCAGTTCGGGAGAACCAGTCTGAACCGGGAGGAACCCACCTCTGCTGTGAGGACTCCCAACTTGTGCATTGGATCCATCTGGGGTAGTGCAACTCTATCCAGAGTTAATGATGATAAACAGCTGGATCTAAAGGTCTGCTGCATCCACAGCCACTCCGTCTTGCCTATTGTCCCCCATCCAGACACTTACAGCCCCCAGGAACTGAGAAAGAGTGGATCACAGCATTGCTTGGATCACCAGGGATGGAGATGTAAAGCTGTGTAGCATCAGCATACTGATGATATCTCATCCTATGGTGTTGGATGAGTGGTTTCATGTAGATGTCAAAAAGGACCAGGGAACGCACCAAGATCTATGCCCCCAACACACACATAGGAGTGGCCATCAGCTGGACCTCTCACTTCCTATTAACAGCAATTGAGACTGGCCTTGTTGAAAGAAGTTGAACAGCACAATACTGGACTGCCCAGCACCAGCCCCTCTAACCAGCCCAAAAGGATACCATGGTTGATGGTATCAAAAGACGCTGTGAAGTCAAGTAGAGCAAGAATGGATTCCCCACCTCATCCCACTCTCACCAGAGATCATCCAACAGCATGACTAATGCTGTTTCTGTCCTATAACCCAGTCTGAACCTGACTGAAAGGTGTCCAGATGATCCATTTCATTCAGGACCCACTGGAGCTGCAAGGCAATCACTTTTTTCACCATCTTTCCTAGGAAGGGGAGGTGAGAAACTGGACAGAAATTGTCCAGAGAGCTTGGGTCCAATGATAGTTTCATGAGGAGGGGGCACATTAAGGCCTCCTTAAATGATGCCAGAAACACTACTCCTGCAGCTCTAAGTTAATCACATGGGCCCACCTGCAAGTCATCATCTTGGAGGCTTTCACCAATCAGAGGAAGAAGGATCTAATAAGTAGTTATCTTAACTGTCTCGGGGATCCTGACTATTTCCTCAGGTCCAACAGGATCAAACTGTTCCCAGATAATCTGGCAAGTTCATTCCCTAGGCATCTCCAATGGATCTGCTCCATGCTTGGTCTCAAACTGAAAATAGATCCCAGCAGATTTTATTCATCAGGTATTCAATTACTCACATGGTGTATTGGTGCACTAAGCCTAATCTCTGAACACCAAACAGGTTAAGCTTGTTGCTTGCCACCTATTGCTTGCCAGAGAATTCCTATGTATCCACTCCACTTCAAAGGATATAAACATATATTTAAGGCATATGTTCAATTCTTATTGGATATTAATCAAGTTCTTTGAATTCCATAGTCAATATTATCGTCAGGTATTCAATAAATTCCTCTGCATGGCCCTGTAAATGATCATCCAAACTCTCTTTCCCAAGGAGGGACCAGGTGAACTTGAACAGAACTGTCTGGTGACACTTTGTGGATGCAATAAGACTGGAGCAATAGTGACATTTTGCAGCTTTTACTGCCACAAGATAGGCCTTAATTGTGGCTCTAACCCATGTCCAGTTGAATTCATTCTTAGTTTTTCTCCAGTGGTGCTCTGGCTGTCTTTTGGCAGCCTTAACTCCTCCATAAACCATGCAGACCAATGAACTGGGAGAGGGCACACAGGCACGATCCTGTCAAGAGTCTTGGCCTCTTTCTGATTCTAGGTTATGGCCAAAGCCTCCACAGCTGTGCCTGGGATATCCCCCAGTTCCAGTGATATCCCGCAGCTCCTTCTGAAACCTGAGTAGGTCTTAGTCACCAAGAGTAGACCATTTGAATAGTCCTACCTCATTGCGGGGGAGGGGGGTTGCATTGGGAAATCTCACAGCCACTAGGACATGGTCTGACCACGACAGGGGTATAATGACAGATTCCCCACCAAATTACATTGCTACTGCTCTGACAAGAAAATCATATTGGGAGTATGATCACTATTCGGAGTCAAGCCTTGGATGATCTGGGATAGGCCCATGACTGCCATTGTTACCAACAATTCCTGGGCTGCCTCTGAGGCTAAGTCCAGGGTAGGTAGTTTGAAGTCCCCCAGGACCATAAGCACTGAGATAGCCTCTAGCAGCTCAGGCAGGGAGTTTGCTACACAGTAGGGAGGCTGGTACAGCGGCAACACTCCCAACTGATCTTAGGAACAGGTTTCACATCTAGAAACTTATGGAGCACCCCGAAGACCAAAAGAGATACCTGGTGATAATATTGACTATGGAATTCAACAGGGCCATGCAGAGAAATTTATTGAATACCTGACGATAATATTGACTGTGGAATTCAAAGAACTTGGTTAATATCCAATAAGAATTGAGCATATGCCTTAAATATATGTTTATATCCTTTGAAGTGGAGTGGATACATAGGAATTCTCTGGCAAGCAACAGGCTTAACCTGTTTGGTATTTGGAGATTTGGCTTAATGCACCAATACACCATGTGAGTACCGTATTTTTCAGAGTATAAGACACTCCGAAGTATAAGACGCACCTAGCTTTTGGGGAGGGAAAAAAAATCTGCCTCCCAGCAATTTGCCTCCCAGCAAACAGCAAACAGTACAGATGATATACACTGTTTGCTGTGTATTTCTGTGCATGTGTGCCTGACCCATAGAAATAGCGAAGAATTGGAGAAATGTACATTATGGCAGTATATTAATGGCAGAAAGTTTTCTTAAATGTAGTCACACTAACTCCTTAACCCCTGGGCGGTGCCTAAAAGGGCCAAGAATGCCCTCCAGAATTTTGAAGTAAATTGGACTCCCCAATCGGAAATAATCCTTTGGGGAGCTCCATGTAGGCAATAAATGTGTATGAGGAACAATTTTGCAAGTGTTTTGGCTGTTTGAATTTTTGGGCAAGGGATGAAATGGACCTGCTTGGAGAATAGGTCCGTTACTACCCAAATAACTGTATTTCCTGTGCTTTCTGGCAGTTCTACAATGAAATCCATAGAGATCTCTCTCCAGGGTGCTGAAGGCTCAGCCATGGTTTGTAAAAGTCCGGGGGATTTCCCCTGCCTTCTTTCTGCTGCAGCACAAACAGGGCAGCTGGCGATGTAGCTTTCAATGTCTTTTTTGAGTGATGGCCACCAAAATTGTCACTTGATAAGGTGCAGGGTCTTTACGAAACCGAAATGCCCTGCCAACCTGGAGTCATGGCATCTCTTCATAAGGTCCAATCTTTGGCTGGCAGGCATATACAGTTTCCCTCCCACCCAAGCTAAATCGTCTTTAATCAAGCAGTTATTTTTGTGGGCTTTGAACCACTCGTCCTTTTCTAGGGCTTGCTTAAAAGCTTGTGTGGTAGCATTATCGGTGGGCAGGTTTTGTTTGGATTGTGCCCTTGTGATTACTTTGGCTGCCAGCTGGGTATTTTGGAGTAGCGGTTTGATTATTTCGGCTTTGGCACAATTGTATTGGGGTTTCCTCGATAGTGCGTCTGCAAGAAAGTTTTTTCCCCCTGGGAGATATTTAAGTGTGAAATCAAATCGCTTGAAGTATTGTGCCCAGCATACTTGTTTGGGGGAAAGTTTCTGTGGGGTCTTAAGGGCCTCCAGATTTTTGTGATCAGTCCAGACCTCAAAGGGGATTTTACTGCCCTCTAAAAAGTGTCTCCAAGTGAGGAGTGCCCACTGAACTGCATATGCTTCTTTCTCCCAAATAGCCCACCTCTGTTCTGTTTCAATTAATTTTTTGAAAGTGTATGCACATGGCTGTAGCTGGTCATGTTCGTTCTTTTGGAGTAAGACGGCTCCTACCGCTATGTCGCTGGTGTCTGCTTGTATGACAAAATTATCTGGATCTGGGTGCTTTAACATTGGTTAAGCTGAGAACAGCTGCTTGAGTTTTTTGAATGCTGCTTGGCATTCCATTGTCCAATTTAATGGTTTTTTGGTTTTGGTTTGTCCTCCCCTTTTGTTTTTAGCAAGTTGGTTATGGGGAGGGCGATTTTTGCAAAAGCTGGGATAAATTGGCGGTAAAAGTTGGCAAATCCTAGGAAACTTTGCAATTGTTTGCGTGTGCGGGGCAGTTCCCAATTGATTATGGTTTGTACTTATGTGGGTCCATCTCTATCCCCTCATGGGATATCCGGTACCCCAGGTAGTCTATTTTTTCCTGGTGGAATTTGGAAAGCTTTGCATAGAGTTTTGCAGATCGGAGCTTGTTTAGGACAGCTCGGACTAATTTTACGTGCTCTGCTTTGGTTTCTGTGTATATTAAAATGTCATCAAGGTAAACCAAGACTCCCTTGTATAAATGCTCATGAAGTACTTCATTTATCAGTTGCATAAACACACCAGGGTCTCGTTGTAATCCAAATGGAAGTACCTTAAATTGGTAACAACCCAGCAGGGTGTTGAATGCAGTCTTCCATTCATCCCCCTCCCTTATTCTGATGCGGTAATATGCCTCCCATAACTCCAGTTTAGAGAAGATTTTCCCCTTAGAGAGGTGTGCTAGCATGTCCTTCATAAGGGGGAGGGGATATACATTTTCTACGCTCACCGTGTTCAGGTTTCTATAGTCCACGCAAAGGCACAAAGTGCCATCTTTTTTCTCGTGGAATAGTACCGGGGCTGCAATTTTTGGTCTGGTTGGTTCGATAAATCCCCTCGCCAAGTTTTTGTCAATGAATGCTCTCAGTTCGTCAAGTTCCCGGGAGGACATGCTATACATCTTTGGCTTTGATAGTTTAGTCCCTGGTAGATTTTCAATGGCACAGTCTGTTGCATGGTGTGGGGGGAGTTCATCAGAGCCTTCCACGCTGAAAACCTCAGCGAGATCTCTATACTCTTTTGGGATGCCCTGGGCCAGTGTGGTCCAGCCGGGCATTGCTGTTTCTTTACTCCCCCCCCTTTCAGGACTCTGCTTTTGTTCATCTGCAACAGTCATGTGTCCTTGGAATCTTATGGTCCCTCGCTTCCAGTTTATTTTAGGTTCCATTTCCTCACCACGCAAGCCCCAGAACTAGCGGCCAGTCCATTCCAGGTGCCACTATAAACATCAGTGTTTCATCATGGTTTTCCATGTTTATTTGCAAAGGCTTGGGGGCAAAAATGGCTGGCTCCCCCCCTGCTACTCTCCCATCTAGCTGGCAAAAAACGATGGGGTTTTTTAGCTTCCTTAGGTGGATCCCCAGTTTCTCCACTAAGGCTGGAATAATTAGGCAACGAGTGCACCCGAGTCCAGTAATGCTGAAATTTTTTCCCTCTTCCCTCGGCTGGGGATGAAAAGTCTTAAGGATAGGGTGAACGGTTCAATTGGGTCACTTACCAGCGGGTCGTCATCCGGGTCGCTCTCGGATGGACTTGGGTCCTCACGTTGGGGTGCCGGAGTTTCTTCCCCTGGGTTTTGGGAGGGGTGAAACTCCACGGTTTCTCTGCTTCTTAACACGGTTTCTTTCCCTCGGGGGGTTGGTTTCACGGCTTTTCATCTGGACAAGCGCTTGGGCTTTCTGGCAGGAGTTTTTGAATGGCACTCTGCAGTGCAGTGCCCCTCCTTTCTGCATTTGAAGCAGGCTGATGGCTTTGGTGCTAGAGCAGCTTGCGGCTTGAAGGGCTCTCTCTTCCCTTGGGGTTGGGATCTCCTCCAAACCCTTCCTGCTCGGTACTGGTTTTGGCTCATATTGATCTTGGCTTCCTCCGCCATGAGGTTAGGGGCCCCTCGGGCTAGGCTAGTCATCATTCAGCCCATCTTTAAACCAGCTCACCAAGATGTCTTCTGGCCAGTCCACTCAGCAGGTGAGGTCTCGGAATTCCTCGGTGTATTCGGCTACTGGTCGGCGACCTTGCTTCACGACTCTGATGCGGTCGCGGGCTTTTCGGTCAGCTAGTGGATCTTCAAAACGCTGTTGTAGGGCCATCATGAAGCAGTCGAAGTTTCGCAGCTCGAGGGCATCGGCATTGTGGAGGGTCACCATCCACCGAGCAGCTGCTCCCTCTAAGGCTAGAGTGACCACTCGGACTTTCACCCCCTGGGTTGGAAAATTTCGCCTGTACTCCTGCATGTACATGAGGACTTGGGCTAGGAAGAACCCCAATTGCTGAGGATCTCCATCGAATTTTATGCCCAAGGGGGGGATCTTCCTTTCCAACTGAGGTCCCCTGGGTTGGCCAGGGACGTTCGCCTGGGCCGGTGCTGCGGGTTCCCCGGAGTGGCCACTGCTGGGTCGGCTGCTGCTGGGCTGCTGCTGGGTCTGGGGTGACAGCTCTGGCTCCCTCAATGGCTGGCGTTTCTTCTGCCCTCCTTTGTTGGCAGCCTGGTTCCCCTCGGATGTTAAGGTCCTCCAGGGTCTCCATCACAAGTCGGGTGATGTGCCGCTTGAGTCGGTCGTCCTCCAGCATTTCCTCGATCACCTCCTCCTGGTCAGACAGGGCCTCCAACTCCATCTTCCACCCCGGTTTCAGGCTACCATGGGTGAGGGTGACCCCTCTGGTTCTCCCATCCCAGCTGTCCTTCTTCTCCATGCTGATTGACCATCGGGGTTTCGTGGAGCCTTCCAGGACAGCCTCGATGTCTTTGATGGGGCATATGGGGCCGGCGTCTGGCTGGGTAGTCATTGAGGTTTCTCCCCAGCACTCGGCCTCCCCTTGCTCACTACTTTGTTTGGATATGGTTTGCAGGATCCCCTCGGTAGAGGAAAAATAATTCTCTCCAGGTTGACCACATTTGCAGAGCCTGCTTTATGTAAGGTCCGGCCTCTCCCTCTTATTCAAGAAAGTAAAGACTCTTGAAACATGGCTTTTCAAAAGGAACCTTTTATTGAACAGAGGTGAAAGCAGGACAAAATAAAAGCAGGCTCTGAGATCCCTCAGGCAATACAAGTAGAATAAAAGGAATTAGGAACCCGTCCCAACAGTTCGATGTAGATTCAGCCAATCCACAGGTGTGAAGATGTTATTGTACTGGCCACTCTGAGAACGCGATAAGGGAAGTTTCTCAGGTTCATCTTCTGTCAGCTTTCAGGCGATGCAGCCAACATGGCCCTCCCTCCCCTTACATTCCCCAAAAGGCGCGAAAACCTGGGCGCCTAGGCGCTAGGCAAAAAGGGTATAAATCAATAGCATGCAGGATATTGGGTACATGGAAGAAAGCCATAAAGTAAAGAATGCAGGCAAGGGCCCCCCTTCCCCTGAAGAATGGCAGATTCACGGATCTGACACATAGTCCTCACTTGCCAATGGTAATTGTGACCTAAGTGATGCAATCATTAAGCAAAACATGTGACCACATCAGACCTATGGCATCGCTCCCACTGCAATCATTAATCAAATTACCCATGCTTCATTAAGTGAAGTATCAAGTGACTCCAATTTGGGTGATCGTACTGCCAGATTCTGTTGACTTCACTTATTGGAAGCCAGCTATGAAGTGGCCAAATAACAAGCAGGTCACCATGGGACCCCACAATGGTCATAAATGTCTGCAAAGCTCCTGAATTACGATGGCATAACTCCAGGTATGATGGTTGTAAGTGCAAGGACTAGTTGTAAAGTTACATTTTTTTATTCCATCACAGTTTTAAAGAGTTGCTAAACAATTGTTAAGCAAGGACTACTTGACCTGCTAGGCAGTACATTTCTTACCAGTTCAGTATTATTCCAGCTTTCCTGCTTTCTGCTCTGGATCCTATTGGATAGCCTCATTTTTGTCTCCAATTCCCATTGGCCTGGCTCATACATGTTTAGCTGGATGAGGTTTGTATGGTTTTGACTTAAGTGTGTAATATAAAGCATCTTATGCCAAAACAGCAAGCCCCAAATCTTCTCACCTTTAGGAAAGCTGTTGTTATTCCTTCAGGCATTTGGGACTGATTGATTCTGATATCCCCTCATGGTTGGCTTCTTGTGAACTTGGTCACCATTTTACATTTTGTATTTATCTACTGTATTATCTATTTATAGTTATATTGTTTTTGTTTTTTCTTTCTGTTTGATACTGTGTACCTCACGCTGTTTGAGTTGGGTACCTTATAAATCTTAAAAATGAATGAATGAATGAACAAATGTCTATACACAATTACAATGTGTGATCCTGTGTCCTCATTAGAGATTTAAAGTTCCAGAGACAAAATGGATGGAAGCTAAAAATGTTATGTGCCCTCTATCTGCATCTCAAAAATTTAAGTCCCATTGACTTCAGAGACTTTGTGACTAAATCTGGTTCCAACTTATTCAAAATAAGCAATCTGTTCAAACAATATCTTTAACATGCTGCCAGTTTACTAAATACCAGCAATCATTCTTTTAAGTTTTTCAGACAGTGACATGTAAGCCTGCTTGGATACCAGAGACCTATTTTTATGGGGAAATTATGTTGTGCTGTCATAGAAACAGTTATGAAATGATCCAAGAATGTGCAATGAATGTTATACAAAGAAGGCCTGGATGCTAATGTATTCATAGTAAAATTCTGTTCATCTGTGTCCTGCTTAACAGTTGCCTCCAGATTTTTCCAGTGCTATTTGGCTCCTTAACAGCTGGAATCTGTTCAATACACAGGATTTGAGATTTTAAACAATCAGTTTAAAAGGACACTCTGCAGCATCACTTGATGGGTCATGACATCTGCAACAACTGGTGGATGCACAGACTGCATTGATATTTCACTGAGCAACATTTATAAGCAATACAACCAGGGGGACTCCGTGGTGCGTGAAAGATTTAATTTCAAAATGAGCATGTGCAAATTCAAAGACATTAAACTCACACTGTAGTTCTTTTGTTAGCAATGATGAATTAAGCATTTTGTTTTATGAGCATTGTTATAAGCAGTTTGGATACTTGTTAATGCTGAAAATCAAGCCACTTGAGTAAAGCCATAAACCCTAAGATGATTGTGTTGTTGTTGTTGTTGTTGTTGTTGTTGTTATATTACTCCTATTAATAGTATGGTAGTTATAGTTACAAATATTTTTGCGCACAGATGTTTTTGCATGCAAATATTCCACAGTGTATAATCCTTCAATGTCCTTCATTGTAGGAGCCATAGTTTTTTGTGTAGAGATATAAAGGTCAGTATCCTACCCAGCAAAAATATGGCAGCAGAAATAAGGCATAAACAAGTAACATGTTGTTTAGAAATGAAATATATAAAGGGCTAAATCAGTTTTTCAGTCTTGGCAATTATGTGTGGATGGCAACTCCCAGAATTCCTCAGCCGGTATGAGTTGGAATATCCACATCTTCAAATTGCCAAGATTGGTCTACAATCCTAGACAGGCCAAGTCAAAAAATGCCAGGGAATTTCTAGAAGCCTGGCACTCTGACAAATCAGCCATCAATAGACACATAGACATTAACAACATCTATAGACTATGCAAAAGAGACAATCAACAAGCCCAAAAGAGAAAAAGGCTCCAGCACCTCTCCCCCAGTAATCAGCACTCAGATCAGCATAGATTAACTCCAAGGTCAACTTCAGACCAACAGTCAAGTAAGCAATACCCCAATCAAGAAACTGCCAAAGAGCCATCAGTAAACAGCCCAACCAAAGAATCTCTAAGACCACCCACACAGACAGGCAAGACACTAGATAAACTGACAGCAAATAGCAATCCTTAGCACTGATGAGGTTACCTACCTGTAGTTAGGGTAATGAAACAGCTGCAAGAAAACAAGCAAGCTCAGTGAGCACCAAGGACCCTTCAGATAATCTATCTCTCCTCTCCCCCCCCCCTTTCTCTCTCCCTCTTTCTCTCTCATTGGGAGATAGTCAGAACGCAGCCATTTTCCAAAAACACTCCATTTGGGAAGCATGGATGCCTTCCCTCCTGACTGATATGTATGACAAATAGTACTACTGCTATCTGATGCTCTAGTTCTACACATTGGGGGTTAACTTTGCTTTCTGGACAGTGAGTATGAATACAATATAAAGATGATGTCTTTTTAAAAATATATAATATTGTACCTCTAATGAGGTTTATGATGGCATCTGTATATATGTATATCTGTATATATTCAATGCAAATTGGTGTCTTCGTTGTTGGCAATGCATAAATATCATACTCCAAATAGTAATTTCTTCATAACAAAAACTCCATTGGGGTGATGGAGTGATGCAGATGGTTTAGTGATGTACCTCATGCAAATTTCCAGAATTCTGATTGTAAATAGTGAATGACTCCCTTCAGGCTTTATTAGAAGGATGTTGGAATAGTCCTTTAATTCTATGTAAATGAATGTGGAAGAATATAAGGAAGCTTTTAAAATCTTTTTTTCATCGTATTCTCCAAATAACTCTTTAATAGTTGGTTTTTCATTTCAGCGCCAAAGAGTTCAACTATAGCTGCACTTACTTATCTGTTTGTGTATTACACTGCCCAATATTAGCATAGTTTTTGCATGCACATTAACAATTAGATCTTGAAGAACCTGACAAGGAGTTCATATTTCAAAAAACAAATGAGGAAGTACCCAGGGGTGAAATCTATTTACCTTCCCTACTGGTTCGGAAGTGTACGCACCGTGTGCGCTTGCTTCGCTTGCGCACACGCTGACATCACGTCCGATTTTTGACCCACTGCGCATGCGCAGAAGGCTTTGCGCATGCGCAGAGGGTTAAAACCAGGAAGTAACCAATGTCCGGGCAGGTGGGTGGAGCCTCACGCTGCCGCCACCGGTTTTCCGAACCACGCACCGCCGTCGCTACCGACTCACGCGTGCTGGACAGAACCGGGAGGATTTCACCACTGGAAGTACCCCTTGGGCTTTATACAGATCTTCAGAAATGGTCTGCAAATTTATTTACCTTTTGGAGGATTGCCAGCTGCAAACATCAGGGTGAGACAAAACCAATGATATACATGTTACTTAACAAAAGTTACAACCCTCTTAAATTATTATAATTTTTAAATTATAAACTATTTTGTATTTTTCTGGTTCGACACCTTTCTTTGTGGCAGGTCCCAATTGGTATTGATGGGGAGTGAGAGGTGGTGTACTGCAGGGCTCGGTATTTTCTCCACTCCTTTCCAACATCTATATGAAACCTCTGGGTAAGATCATGTCAACATGGGTTGACATATATATTGTACGCTGATGACTCCCAACTCTATATATCCACTCTTGGTGACCCAAGTGTTGCACTGGCAACCCTTTCGCGGTGCCTGCAGGCTGTGGGGGCCAGAATGGGGGACAACAGGCTTCGACTGAACCCGGGTAAGACCAAATGGTATGCATTTTGACTCTGGATGGGGTGGTACTGCCCCAGAAAGATCGTCCATAATTTGGGTTTTCCTGGACTTGCGATTTCAGTTCGAGGAACAGGTGGCAGTCGCAGCTAGAAGAGCCTTTGCACAACTTCATGTTGTGCTCCAGTTGCATCCTTGCTTGGACTAGGATTCCCTGTGCTCAGTCGTTCAGCCCCTAATAATCTCATGGTTCAACTATTGTAATACACTCTACATGGAGCTACCCTTGAAAAGCATTTAGAGCTATAGCTGGTGCAGAATGCTGCAGCACAGCTAGTTTGGGGGGTCCAAGAATGGTCCCTATAATACCACTGCTCCACAAGCTGCATTGGTTACCAGTCTGGGTGCAATTCAAGGTGTTGGTGATCACCTTTAAAGTCCTTCATGGCATGGGTCCAGGTTACTTGAGGGACTGTCTCATCTCACTGGGATTGGCCCATATCACTCATGCCAGCAGAGGAGGCACGCTGTGGGTCCCATCAGCCCAATTATTCCAGTTGGTGGGTCCAGGAGGAGGGCCTTCTCTGCTGTCACTCCTGCCCTCTGGAATATCTTGCTCCCCGAAGGGAGGTTGGCCCCAGCCCTCCTATCTTTTCATAATGGCCAGTCAGCTTGGGGCCCCAGTGAAGGAATAGTGCAACAGAGGTGGTTGATTAATAACAGATCCTAAAAGAGCCGAGGTGGCGCAGTGGTTAGAGTGCAGTACTGCAGGCTACTTCAACTGACTGTTCAGCAGTTCAGCGGTTCAAATCTCACCGGCTCAAGGTTGACTCAGCCTTCCATCCTTCCGAGGTGGGTAAAATGAGGACCCAGATTGTTGGGGGCAATATGCTGACTCTGTGAACCGCTTAGAGAGTGCTGTAAAGCACTGTAAAGCGGTATATAAGTCTAAGTGCTATTGCTATTGCTATCCCACCTCCCCCCCATCCCGCCCTCACCATGTGTTCTTGGTTTTAATATCTGCTTTTAACTTTTATGTTCTAACTTATATGTAACTTATATTAACTTATATGTATATGGAATAGCCAACCCTCCAGAAGACAAGCTTAAAATCCAAAAAGATCTTGACAAACTTGAACAATGGGCTCTATCCAACAAAATGAATTTTAATGTGGATAAAAGCAAAGCTTTACATTTAGGCAGGGAAGATCAAAGATGTAAGTATCAACTCTGAAGCGAACCTGGCTGGGGCCATTCTGGGGGCTTCAGGGTTGCCACAATGCAAAGAAGGGAGAGGGAGAG
>QLTV01003451.1:584584-595654 GCA_003457575.1 Thermophis baileyi
TCAATTTATCAACTAAACAATTTTGGTCACCATACTACAAAAAAGATGTTGAGACTTTGGGAAAAGTTCAGAGAAGAGCATCTAAGATGATCAACGGCCTAGAGACTAAAACATATGAAGAACGGCTGCAGGATTTGGGTTTGGCTAGAGAAAAGAAGAATTAGGGGTGACATGATAGCAGTATTCCAATACTTGAGGGGCTGCCACAAAGAAGGGGGGAGTCAAATTATTCTCCAAAGTACCGGAGGGCAGGACAAAAAACAATGGTTGGAAACAGGGGTGCAATTCAGCCAGTTCGGTCCAGTTCGGGAGAACTGGTAGTGGCCATTTTGACCAGTTCGGAGAACCGGCAAATGCCACCTCTGGTTGGCCCCGCCCCCCCGCCCCCCCCATTCCCTGTCCTATATTCCCTTTGTTTTTAGCTCAGCTGATCCACGCGGCAGAGCGGAAGGTTTTGCACATGCGTGGACGCACGTGCGCTCACATTTTTGGTGCTGCTGGGCGAACCGGTAGGTAAATTATGTGAATCCCACCCCTGCTGAGACAATTAACCAGTGTAACAGCTTGCCTCCAGAAATTGTGGGCACTCCATCACTGGAGGTTTTTAAGAAGAGTCTAGTCTGTATGATTGAAGTTTGTGTTTAGTACATGAAGTGTATAAAACTGTTAATGTAACTATAAAGTAGGGAATGTTCCCCCCCCCCAAATAGTAGTTTCAATAAATGTTATTGGTATTCCCTTTATTTTGTGCACATCTCTGGGAATACTTAATGACAGCATCTACAGTGTGACACTAATTTCTTGAAACTAGGATTTTTAGCTAGATATTGGAGAAAGAGGAAGTAAATGGAAATGGCTGTATAAAAATCTCCTATGAGATCTTTGCCAGTGAAGTCTAACAAATCAAGAAAGAGGAACTAAATTGATGTTGCATGTGATTTTAGAGTCTCCCTTGTTTGCTACCTATATTTAGCTCCTTTCCCCCTTTTTATTAGCTTCCTTATTTCTCTCAGCAAAATGGAGTTTGTACAAGCAATTAATTACACAAGGTATAAAGGAGCCACATTCATACTTTTTGCATCCTCATGTGTAGCAATATAATATCATACCGACTTTGGGGTATTTCTTGTTATTAACGAGAACAAGCAAGCAACCACATTTAGCCTGTTCACAAATTGTAATTTAAAATCAGTCATTATTATTATTGATATCATAGGGACCCAGCTTATATAAAATTGAATATTACTAAGCTTCATGGACAGGAGTGTGAGGCTTGGTCCTTAAGTTTTCTTTTATATCTAACATGAGACAACATGAGCAAGATATGGCAATATAGAAGTGTTACTTTTGGTATATTCCTGTATGATACACCATGATTTTGAATCAGTGATAAAAGGGGAAGAGGTTCTATTTCTGCATTTTATTCTGTTGTTTTTAATTCTGGCCAGACAAGAATTTTCCACCTGATTCTGCTTCTCACCTCTCTCAGCATGGTGGACTGAATCATGTGATCCATACATTAAAATAGTAAAAAGTTTACATCTATAATACAACATACTCTAGTGGAGTGTTTAAACCAAAACACAAGTCAAGTGATCGGCATCTGTTGAACAGTTGTACATTGAAACAGCATTCCAGTAGGGCCTCTTTTGGTGTTACTGGCAGAGATCTATATAAATCATCCTTATATCTTTGATACTGCAGAATAACTGACTTATAGCCACTCTCATAAGTGATCTCATGCTCCTGATCACTTTTAACTTAATTTACCTAATTAGAATTTTTCTTTCATTTTCATTGCTTGACTAAAAATTCATAATATAATTACTGTTGTACACTGAGCTGCAATTCTGGCAGAAAATAATTGCTAAGAACAACAATGAAATTTAATTTTAGATCGTGTCTGCATTTGTCCATAATTTATAAATTTTGCCTCCAGTATTTTTATGAGCTTAATAGTTGTGGATGATACTTTCTATACATAGTTTATTTACAAATTAGAGATATAATTTGAAATAGGTGCTCAACATAAAATTAGGCATCGTTCACTTAACAACTGCCTTGTTCAGCAATGGAAATTCCGGTCTCAATTGTGGTCGTAAGTTGAGGCCTACCTGTAGTATCATTGGAGTCGTAAGTCAGACTTTTATCCTGCTGGGACCCAGAACTCCATCCGAGTTCTACCAAAATCAACCTTCTAGTTATTACAGGTAGTCCTTGACTTACCATAGTTTGTTTAGTGACCATTTGAAGTTACAATGGCACTGAAAAAAGTGACTTATGACCATTTTTCACATTTACGACCGTTGCAGCATCCCCATGATCATGTGAGCAAAATTCAGATGCTTGGCAACTGACATATTTATGACAGTTGCAGTGTCCCAGGATCATGTGATCACCTTTTGCGTTCTTCTGTAAAGCAGAGTCAATGTGGAAGCCAGATTCACTTAACAACTGTGTTACTAACTTAATAACTGCAATGATTCACTTAACAACTGTCTCATTTAGCAACAGAAATTATGGACTCAATTGTGGTCAAAAGTCGAGGACTACCGGTACCTGTATAAGGCTTAGGAAAGATGTCTTGCATCTAGATAAAACAAGGCACATCTGTTCATTATTTCTGGAGTTATTCTGCAGGGTTATCCTTCTGAGATTTTTCACTTATCTAAAACTGATTTAATAAGTGTTAGCTGAGAAATCCAGCAGGCATTGTGTCTTGCGTTCATGAAGAAAAACAGGAAATGAACAAATAAATAAATAAATAAATAAATAAATAACCCTTTTCTAAATATTATGCCTGAGTGTACTTGCTATTCATCAGGATATCTAACTATTTTCCTTATTAAATGGGAAAAGGTTTAATTATTCTTTTCTGCTTTACAAGAATATGCAATTTTAGGTAAAGTGGGATAAAATTATGTACATTCTTACTGAAACAGTGTTACATTATCAGAGTTAAGGAAATGGTAAAATTACTGTACCATAATAAAGAGTAGAAGTTAGGAAAGACAAACCTTCTCTTATTTTTTAAGTATTACAATATGTAACTTTGACTGTATAGACAGACAGAAAATCAGATTCAGGTTCTTTCACAGATAAATAAAAACAATTACATTATAGTGCCAGTTCATCATACAAACATTTCCTGTAACTAGGACTAAGAGGATTATAGCTGATATAGGTGCTAGCAGCCAATGGGTGAGCTATGGAGACTGCAACTGACCCGCCGCCTCCTGTGCACACGCCAGGATAGCGTGGGTCAGGCCGAAGTGAGGTGGGCCGATCCCTTACAATTTCCAGGATGGCTGCATGGGCCGGATCTGACATCCCGGGCCGGATCTGGCCCGCGGGCCTTGAATTTGACACCCCTGGATCTAGGATGTTAGCTATTCCTGCCAGCTTAGTATCATCCATAAATTTGGTAAGTTCCCCTTCTATTCCCTCATCTAAATCGTTTATGAAGATATTGAAGAGTACTGGGCCTAAGACGGAACCTTGTGGTACCCCACTGCTTACTTCCCTCCAAGTAGACGTAGACCCGTTAAGGACTACTCATTGAGTACGGTTTGTCATCCAGTTACGAATCCATCTGGTGGTGATGCTATCTATCCCACTTTTTTCTAGGTTACCAAGAAGTAAGTTTAGGGTCTACTTTGTCAAATGCTTTGCTGAAGTCTACGTATATTATGTCCACAGTATTTCACTGGTCTACTCATTTAGTCACTATGTTGCAACAATGAAATAAGATTGGTTTGGCATGATCTGTTTCTAACAAACCCATGCTGACTGCTAGTTATTACTTTACTCGTTTCTAGATGTTGTCTCATTAGCTTTTCCATTATCTTCCCGGGTATCTTTGTTAGGATGATTGGTCTGTAGTTTCCTGGGTCTGGTTCCCCCCACTTTTTTTTTTGTTGATTTATATTTGTCAAGATCAGCTAGGTGTTTTTTTACTATTTTCTTGCTTATTTTAATTTTTATTTCTAGTCTGTCTTTTACGGTAGTTTTTTTGGTAGGTTGGGCTATAGTTTACTTTTTCATGAAGACTGAGGTTCCCCCCACTTTTTTTTTTGTTGAAGATGGGAACCACATCAGCTCTTTTCCAGTCCTCTGGCAGTTTCCCGGTGCTCCAGGATTTTTGAAAGATGTGGTACATGGAAAAGGATTGTAAGTTAAAATATGTGGCTCACATGTGAGTGGAAAGATGGAATACAAAGATTTTGAGGAGAAAAAAAATTGACTTATTCCTTATAGAGAGGTATCCTTTCAAAATATATATTATTTCCAAAGGTTTCCATATTCCTAGGAAAAAAATAGTACATATGGATGGGCAGGAAGGAGAGGAGAATAGAGGCAGTTGCAGAATGGACTAATTTTATGAAATGTCCATAATTTTTATAGCCTGAGCCTATATATTTGTCAAAATTGTTGTGATAAATGTTGAGATAAATAAACAACTGTTAAGATTATATATCCTTCCAATATAACAGATTCTACTTTTAGAAACTTTTGCTTCAAAATTTTGCTGAGATTCTACTATTGTATGCATGAGCTATCTTAGAAGCTGTTCCTGTTTTTCTGGCATCAAGAGATTGCCATCCACCCAAAACAAATCTCAGTCTCATTATTTTGTTTCTACTCAAGCCTAGCAATATTCACACACATTGCTAAGCCAGGATTTTTAAACTCTGACTTTTGAACAAGCCATAATAATCTGGTTTCACATATAACACTGATGCATAAAGGACTTGTGTGGTAAATTAAAAAATAATCAACCCATAAATCAGCATGATCTATAAACATAGCTATGTTTGGAACCACTGTTTCATTTTGCTGTTTCTCTTAAAAGATTTGAAAGTACAAAACCAAATTGAAGCCCTTGACCAATCAGAAAGATCATTTTGATGATTTCAGCCATCTCACCCAGTTCTCCTAAAACAAATGAGTCAATTTCAGAACAGTTAGAAATGCTTTGTTTGCAAATCTTCTTAGTTATCTATTTTTATCTCTGCATTAACTAAAAATATCTTCATATTTTGCAAATAACATAGTTTTATCAAGTCATCCTGCAACAAGAACTAAAAATTGTCATAAGCGAAGATTCTCAGAAATGAATGTTCTGTTCTTTTTTAAAAATAGGCTATTGGTAGTGATTTGTATTAAATTAACAAACAGTATTGTTGAGTTGAACATAGTCTTCCTCCTGTTTATTTCTATTATCTATTATGGCATTTTATAAGACATTAGCATATATTTAAACTATATAAATTGTTGTGATCAAAAAGCCAAAGTTGACTACTCTTAATGACATAGTTTAAGAAGTGATATTCTGTCAATTATGCTTTGCTGTTAATTATAAAAAACTATACTGGATAGATTTACAATTGTTACTTTTTTCTTCTATTTTATTTATTAACTTTCTATGCTGCTCATCTCACTCATGTAGTGACTCATATTTTAGCATTTTTATACAAAAATATAGTTACCTCTTTAAACTTTCATATGCCTTAAACAACATATGCATATTCAGTTCATACATTTTAGAAAAATTAGTTTTATTGTGATGTTAGCTTAATAAAGATAGCCACAATAGGGACAAAGCTAGGGTCTTATTGTGATGTTTTTAGCCTCTTAATTGTTCCCAAATAAAGCTTGTAGGATGAAAGGTGAACAATGGATAGTGGATAGTTTTTTATTACAGACATAAGGAAATATTTGCAAGAAAGCTAGTATAACTTTTAAGACCTGGAAGCCCAATTGGAAGCCCTTATCAAGTATCATGCGAACAGTGCAGCTGTTACTCTTTTTTCATTGCAGCATATTTTTTGAGACAGTTGAGGGGCAATCTCCTTCTCATAGAGAAAGGTTTATAATGGCTTAATTATCAAGTGTCATTAGATTTCATCTCTATATACTGTGGAAGATGTCCACACAATTTGTTTGGAAAATCAGAATGAACAAAAGGCGGTCTAGTCTCCATCAGTGCTGATGTTTCCATTTTAGGATTTATCACTTGGATTTTGCAGTGTAGCTAGGTAATAGGGAAGTGTGGCTTTTAATTTGTAATTAACTTATGAAATAACTTTTACAATGATTCAAGACACATTCACAAGTGGTAAAACTAAAAAACCATACCCCCATTAGGATAATTTTGCAGAAGCTTTATTTGTTATGCTTTTGAGAAATTCAAAGACCAATTTACTTGCTGTAAATTATACGTTATAAAAACTGTAACTACTAAAAGTTTAAAGTAACTTAATACTGAAATTATGTATTACTAAAAAGGACAGACCATAGGTTAATTATAAATTGCTTAAATAACAGCTACAATCTCAGAGTCTCTTCAATCCTCAGTCTCAGTATACAGAATCACATTAACTTCCTGCAGAGGTAGGTGCAGTACATTTGTTTTTATCAGTACGCATTCACTGGAAAATATAACAGTTGTTCACTTGGTATTCAGGACATTGCAAATTCTGAATTTCACTTACTTTCTCTCTGATGCTATACAATTAAGATATTGGATATTGTAAGATATTGGATATTATATAGCCGTTTCAATACACAACTAAAATCAGGACTAAAACAACAGCCATCCCCTGCACCAAAGGAAACTACAGTGAGAGTGACGTCACTATCCCACACATTATTGCTTTCGCTGCTTCCAATAAATATTTTTTTTTTTAATGAGAAGTTTCCAACTGGCAGAATACGGTACTTCTCAACAGCTTTTTTCACTCTGGGATCCTCCAGAAATATTCTAATCCTAACTTCCCAGGCGCATGCTAATATGCTTTGGAATTGTGGGAATTGTAGTCCGATCATTTTGGAAAAGTACCAGGCCAGGTAGAGCCCTGTATAAATAAAGTAAACATGAGTGCCCTTGAACTTATGTACATTTCACTCCTCGTCCTTACGATAAATACCAGGAGTAAACGGGACCGAATCACCTGTTTACTGTATTTTCCAATTTAAAACCATGGATATATTTATCGGGACAGAAGTTACGTGCTGTATCCTTTCCCCTCCCACCCAGGCGCCCAAAATCAATGCGTTTGAACGAGTTTGAGTGGATACGATTGATACCTCAAGGCTCGCGGGTGAACAGGAGATTGATTGATAGGTTCCTTCCGCTCTCAACATGCTTCCAATAGAACACAGTGCAGATTTGGGTTTCTTTCCCCCCCCCCACTCCCGCCCGCCTGTAACGACTACGGTATTGGCAGGCAGAAACTGAACTAGCCCTGTTCTGCACCGAGAAAAGCTTAGCTTGCTGATTGGCCGCCAGCAACTTAAAAGCATAAGGCCGGGGACGGAGGGGAGGGGGCAGAATACGCGCGAGTCGGATGGGCCGGCGCTTGCCTCATCCCACGGGCCGAAGCGCGTGCGAACCTGCCTTCTTACTCCACCCGTCGGAAAGGGTCGGGTGCGTTACCTCCGGGACTGGCAGAGGGCGGAGCAGAAGGCGGCCGGAGTTTCCCCGCCTCCCGCCTCCCTCCCGCCATTACGGCGACAAGGCAGTACAAAAAGAGCGAGCGAGCGAGCGGCTGCGCAGCGGTGCCGCCCCCTTGCCTCGCACTTGAGTGAGCGCGGGGGAATAGGGCCAAGACGGGGAAGCGGCCTCACGGGCGAGTGGCCGGCTGCGGCCGCTTTGCTCGCTCTCCTGTTTGCGGGAAAGGAGAAGGCGGAAGGATGGCGGAAACTGCGGGGCTGAGCTCTCAAGCCGCAGCTTCAGCGGCGCCGTCATTCAGCGCCGCGGTTATAGCTGCTGGAGCCTTTCCCGTCACTGCTTCTAAGATCCCGCAGAGGTGGAAGCACCTTCGCAGCCCCGGGGCCGCTAGCTGAACTACCGCTTCCTGGTGCTTCTTTGGCGCTCGGGCTGGAAGGACGAGCGGTGGATATTTCGTTCTCTATTCCGTCTCGCCGGCGGATCCCACTGAAAGGAGCCGCGGGAGAAGAAGGAAGAAAGAGAAGGTGGTAGCGAAGGAAGGACCATGGGCGCTAAGCAGAGCGGCCCGGCGGTCACCAACGGCCGAACGCGGGCTTATTCCGGGGGAGACTTGCCGTCCGGCAGCAACGGCGGCGGCGGCGTTAACGGGACGGGCGGGCGGCCGATAGGCGGAGCGATGAGGTACACACACCTGGCGCCTGGAGCGCACCACGCGGCCTCCGGCTCCTCGACGAGCAATGGGGCGGCGACGGCGGCTCCCCCTTTGGCAGCCCCCAGGAGTAGGTCTCTGGGCGGCCCAACCGCCTCCGGGACTCGAACGGCTCACTCTGCCTTCAACATCCCCAATAGCAGCGGCCTCTATGGCTCCCAAGACTCGGTCAGCAGCACTCCCGAGGAAGGGGGACGGGAACGAGCCACGGCGAGTGGAGGCGCAGAAGGACCCGGCGAGAGAAGCGGAGGACCCCGGCTAGTTATCGGCTCGCTGCCCGCGCACCTTTCGCCTCATCTTTTTGGAGGTAAGGATTCCTGCCCGGCCATAGTGAACAGGGCCTGTGGGAGTGGGAACTATACCGTTTGGTGGAAGACAGTAGTGCTCGGGGGTCATTAGAAAAATGTAGGAAGCAAAGGGGAAAATTTTCATTGTTAATTCTCCAAATATTGGGTGGGTAAAATCTTTATAGCGGATTAATAGATTTAGGATGGGACCAGACTCTTCAAAAGTTTGATCTTGGGACTCCCAATCTCCCCCAAGTGGAAGAGCGATATTCCACGTGAGATATAACAGCATTCCTCGTGGACAGTAGAGCTCTAAAACTATTGGTTAAACCGCGCTGTTTAACAAAGTTAAGCTACACTGTGTTCAGAAGGTTAAGTCTCCTGTTTAAGTACTGAATAGCTACATGGGTTTATACTATATGCAAATCTGTTCAAAGTAAGAGTGTACTCAAACGGGAGTTACTCCCAAACAGGTCCACCTGAACACAACACAGACTTGGAGTTACATTATTAAAGCTGGTAGCCTTTATACATGCAATTTAGAGCTTGCTGGATTACCATTGCAAATGCTACAGTGGACCACTTCCTAAGTAAATGGTTCACTATAATACCTGACAGAAACTAATGACACCATTGGGATGTAAATGATCAACAAGTGCTTTTGGGCTAAGGAGTCCTACTTATTTCTAAACAGATTTTTCTTAAAGTGGCAAAGCCTGGATTTTAATTGATAATATATAAGGAATATTGAAACATTGGGGGTGGGGTAGGACATTAACTTATGGATCAAAATCACACAGGACGCAATATTAACGATGATAGAATTTGATTTACTTGTACTTTTTATTTTGTTCTTCAGGAAAGAATTACTAAGAATGTTCCAGATTGAGAGGATTTGAATTAGTTTTTTAAACTTTTATTTTAAAAGAGGAATTCAAAGAAGAAGTTCAAATCTGTAGTACCTCAGTTAATACAAGTGTCTGCCCTAATTGCTTTTGGTTTATGAAATATCTTGCCTGATAACTTAATAATTAAAACATTCTTAGTAATTCTTTAAGTGAATAATATTTTTTGTCTATGCATGAATTTTAAATCTGACAAAGGACTGTTTAAAAACATAAAAACATAATTTGGAATGTGGTTAATGAATTTTCATTCTGTTTTTTTAACTTAAGTGTTACATTAATTTTATTAGTGTGAAATAAAAGCAATAAGCAAATGCATTCAGATGACATAAGAACAACCATGGTAGTATACAAAGTATAGAGCCGTGATGGCAAACCTATGGCACGTGTGCCAGAGGTGGCACGCAAAGCCCTCTCTGTGGGCACGCGGGCCGTCGCCAGCTGCTCTTCCGGGTTCCGTCGCGCACATGTGCGCTGGCCAGCTGCTCTCTTCCAGGTTCCGGTGCTCCGGTGTGCACTCCAGTTTTGGCACTCTGTGCCAAAAAAGGTTAACCATCACTGGTATAGAGCATGGGTATCCTACTTTTTGGTTTGCCTGGGCTGCATTGAGTGAATTGAATGAATTGAATGAAGAGAAATTGTTTTGGGCAGTATAGAAAATATATAATATTTATATATAATTTATATAAATAAATAAATAAATAAATAAATAATCCAGTATTCCAGTAGAATCAGTAGATACATTCTAAGTGTACCTGGAACATCAGTCATAATTCAACACACTTTTAAAATGAAATAGAATTTGTAATATTGGTTTGGAATTATTATGGAAAAATATTGGATTTTGTAACTAACTTTATTTTAAATATTTTTTAGCTTTTCTGGTGGTTTCCATTGCTCTTAATAGTGATTGCTTATATGAGGTCTTTGGCTGAGTACAATACTGTAGTCTGTGATCTGACCTATGATCATACCCTGTTTCCCCCAAAATAAGACATCCCCTGATAATAAGCCCATCGGGCTTTTGAGTGCATAAGGCCAAGCGCTTATTTCAGGGTTCAAAAAAATCTAAGACGGGGTCTTATTTTCGGGGAAACATGGTAGCTACAATCTAGAAAAAAGATGGTGTGAGATGCTTCCTCCTTTTTTTCTGGCAAAGTGGTAAAATGAAATGAATAAAGTCTTTCTGTGGACGTTTTGGGAAAAAATACTTTATTGAATCAGCACTACAATTGCATTTCAGGAAAATATGAGGTTATTAATATTGGAGGGACATGACTTGCAGTTGGGTTGGCATGCCTTTCTATGGTAAAGGAAAAACAAGATACAAGGTTATTTTCAAAGACATTATACAGTTGCAAGAAAAAGTATGTGAACCCCTTGGGATTACGTGGAGTTTTGCATGAATTCGTCATAAAATGTGCTCTGAATGTCATCTAAGTCACAACAATAGAAAAACACAGTCTGCTTAAAATAATACTACACAAACATTAGATGTTGCCATGGTTTAATTGAACATAACATGTAAACATTCACAGTGCAGGGAGGAAAAAGTATGTGAGCCCCTAGCCTAATGACTTCTCCAAGAGCTAATTGGAGCCAGGAGTGAGCCAACCTTGACTCCAATCAGTGTGATGATATTGGATGTGTGGCTGACAGCTGTCCTGCCCTTTAAAAACACACACCTGGTTTGGGTTTACTGGTTTCAAGAAGCAC
>QLTV01003451.1:599315-615514 GCA_003457575.1 Thermophis baileyi
GAGTCAGTCCCGCGGGGTGTGCATGCACCCACCTCTCTCTCGCTCTCTCTCTCTCTCCCTCCCAGCCAAGAGTTCCCACCGCAAAAAAGCAGCTCCCGGCCGGGAGACCGAGAGCGAGAGAGAGGTGGGTGCATGCACACCCTACGGGACTGCCTCGGCTCCTCTGGGCTCTGCCTCTGCAAGCGTTTTGCAGCGCTCCTGCCTGCGCTGGGGCGGCGAGGCAGGCATCACGGCTCCCCTTCTCTTCCTCGGAGGCAGGAGCGCATTTGAAAACGCTGGCAGAGGCAGAGCCCAGAGGAGCCGAGCAGTCTCGTGGGGTATGCGTGCCCTCGACTCTCACTTGCTCTCGCTCTCCCGGCCAAAAAAGTGCCCGCAGCAAAAAGAGCGCCTCCCGGCATGCCCCCCTTTCCCCCCCGGAAAGTAATGGGGGGGCTTATTTTCGGGGGGTGGCTTATTTCAACGCATGTCCCGAAAAGCCCTGTTGGGCTTATTATCGGGACATGTCTTATTTTCGGGGAAACACGGTAGCAATTCAAGGAAAGGAAGAATCTGATTATTATAATGTATGGGGGTTATTTTATCATTGGTTAGAAAATGAATATGGATAAAAAGTATAAAATTAAATAATTTAGGAAGAGAAATGTTATAACGAGATATGTTAAGTTGTAATGTTAAAATAAGAATAGATGTATATAAAGAATTTGGTGGTAAGCTATAACAATTATGACACACACAAAAATTTGTACTCAGACGACACTGTTTAATGAATGATGAAATGTTTGTTTTAAAGGGGAAAAATAAACTTTTTTTTAAAAAAAATTGCATTTCAGGAAATATCTTGAATCCACTTAGGTCAGTGGGCCCCATTCTTTATGGCTTGGTGGCCTGGTGGGAAGGGGGAGGAGGGGAAGGTCCGCACATGTACGTATATGCAGGCTGGTCCACCGCTTGCATAAGTCGAGCTGTATGTATGTGCCCCAGCTCACCTCTCGCGCACCCCAGTTCTGAACAGGCCACAGTTCAGTAGTGTTGGGAACCCCTGATTTAGGTCTCAGTGTACTGCTATTACCAAGTCAGTATGTGCTTAAATTTTTAAAAATAAAATATCTAGTATAGTGATTGGTTATTCCTAATATAATAGTATTGTCTGGACTGAAAATCTACTTTTTCTGCATCTACTATGTATTGCCTAATGTTTGGGTTTACACATTGTATTAAGCAATAAAGTACTTAACTAGATTCTGAATTAATATGTTGTGCAAATTTGGATTACAAATAATGCTTTCTTGTATGAATTGAGCCAGCTGTGGATTAATAACAATTAAACCATGGCTTAGAATAATATATATAATAATATATAATAATAACCATGGCTTAGAATAATATGTTGTGCAAATTTGGATTACAAATAATGCTTTCTTGTATGAATTGAGCCAGCTGTGGATTAATAACAATTAAACCATGGCTTAGAATAATATATAATATATATATAGCATAATATAGCTACTATGTTTCTCCAGTATTGTTTATTAGAAGTAAAACCTCCTAAAGATTGACTATTTCAATAACTATTGTATTGGTGCCTATAGCCTTTCTAGATTTAAGTAATCAAAATGTTAGATTTGAGACTGTGTTGCCTTCTTTTTATACATTTAAATTTGTATGTGAGAATCTCTACCAGACGTGGGTTCCTACCAGTTCTAACCAGTTCTTTAGAACCGTTAGTAAATCGGCGATGACGTCATGGAGCCGGATCTGTCAGTGTCTCCATGGGCGCCGCCATCTTGGATTTTGCGCAGAAGCTATTTGTTTGATTGCTGCGGGCATGCACGCAAAGCGCGTGTGCACGCCCGGCACAACCCTGAGCAAACCGGCAGCAAAAGGATCCAGAACCCACCCCTGATCTCTACATTTATTATACAGCACTACTTTGAACTAAAATTGGTAGTCTTTAAAATGTTTCAACATATACAGTGGAAGTTCAACATTGCAAATTATATATCTATATATCTATATACACACACACACACACACACACATACAGATATATATATATATATATACATACATACATACATACATACATACATACATACATACATACATATTTACACATTAGCCAAGGGAGCGGGATGGCTCAGCGGTTAAAGACACTGAGCTTGCCAGCTGGAAAGCTGACAGCCCAGATTTGAGACCCGAAGCTGCATGAAGGGGTGAGCTTCGGTTACTTGCCCAGTTCCTACCCACCTAGCAGTTTGAAAGCATACAAGTGCGAGTAAATAAATAGGTACCACTTTGGTGGGAAGGTAACAGCTAGCCACATGACCATGGAAACCTCTTCGAACATTTAGCTCCCTTGGCTAAGAAATGGAAACAGAGATGACCATCACCCCCTAGAGTCAGACATCACTGGAAGTGGGAAACCTTTACATTAGCCATAAGCCAAATGCTGCGTGAGAGTTCTCATTATGTGCAAATCTCATGCCATCTATAGTAATCAAAATTAATAAAATGCTTTTGTTCTGAGCAATCTGCTAATTTTTATGGAGATTATACTGACTTCCATCTTTTCCCCTTTGCATCTATATAGCTCATACAAGCCTGTTACTAAATAGTAATTTTCAAAATGCCATCAGCTTTGTATGGAAAAGCATTTTTCTAGTCATTGCTGTTATACTGTGTTTCCCAATCAGTTTGATAACAGTTTATTAGAACATTTGCTTATATTTGATCTTGAAGCAATTGATATGCTACTAAAGTTTATCTCTATAATGAGTGAAGGGCTGTTTTTAACAAGCTCAAGCTATAGGACCATTTGTGCTTCAGTTTGAGATGCAGACAGGACAGACTCATCCCCGACAGCCTGTGCCTGTGCTCAACAGTGAAGGGACACAGAGCAGAAAACATCCTGCAGAAGGCACAGCTCCAACTCCTCAATGAAAGAATTAGATTAATTTCACAATTGAGGTTTTAAAAGAGAGAGTGCAACACATACTCCAAGAGCTGAAATCACTTCTATCAACAGAAGTATTGGAACAGGTCACAGAATTTATAAAGAAGGCACAACTAACACAAAACAACAAGAGCAAAGAACGACAAAAAGGCAAATTTTCTACCCTATAAGCTTAGACAGGAAAAAACACACAAAACAGAAAACCAACACAGATGGACAGGAACATGTGTCAGAAAAATGACCGATGGGTGATAAATCTGTCTGACAGAGATCTAACCCTACAGAAAATAATGTTTTGGCCAAAGGACTGAATTTTGCAGTAACACCAGAACCAGCTACCAATTGTAGTTCTCCTCACAGCCAAAGAGACAGCCATCAGGAACAATAAACTGGCAGAACCAGAAGCAGAGCAATTAAGGATGAAGGTATTGCAGCCCTCGCCAGTGCCAAAACACCCCCTTCTCACAATTCAAGAAAAGAGAGCAGTGACATCTCTAGGAAGAGACCCAAACATCATCATCCTACCAGCTGATAAAGGAAGATGCATAATCATCCTAAGTACAGATGACTGCAAGGCAGGGGTGAAATGCTCCCGGTTCGCTCGTACCTGTCGGTCCCCATAGAGCCGGTCGCCAAGGTAGCGCGAGGCACCGCCCACCCGCCCGGACTGCCGCCATTTGGGTTCTTTTACTCTATGCGAATGCACAGAACGCTTTGCGCATGCGCAGAGGGTAAAAGAACCCAAATGGCGGCGTCCGGGCGGGTAGGCGGCGCCTTGCGCTACTTTGGCGACCGGCTCTACGGCAATCAACAGGTACGAGCAAACCGGGAACATTTCACCCCTGCTGCAAGACCAAGGTGAACAATCTTCTGAAGGACATTGCTACATATGAGACTCTGAAGAGAGACCCCACCAGCAGTTACAAGAAAAAGGTCACTGATTTCTTGCAACACTTACTGAAGGACAATGCCATCAACAAGCCACAATATTACCGTCTTTACCCTGGGGAAGCCACTCCATGCCTATACGGACTCCCCAAAATCCACAAAGAGGGAACTCCACTAAGACTAATTGTCAGCAGCATCAACTCTCACCTACCACATTGCAAAATATCTAACCACCTTATTAGCTCCTCTAGTTGGCAACACCACCCATCACATCAACAATTCAGAGGACTTCACCAGCAAGGTTTGGAAATTAAAACTGGACCCGGATGAGACCATGGTTTCCTATGATGTGACTTCTCTCTTCACTTACATTCCAACTACCGAAGCTGTCATGGTAGTGAAAAAATGACTTTCTACAAGACAGCACCTTAAGTGACAGAACCAACCTCAGCCCAGAACACATATGTGCCATGCTGGACCTCTGCTTGACCATTACCTATTTTAAATACAATGAAGGTTTCTACAGACAAAAACACAGCTGCGCCATGGGTTCACCTGTGTCCACCATTGTAGCCAGTCTCTACATGGAAAAAGTAGAAACCAAAGCCCTAGACTCCTTCACAGAATTCCACCCATTCACTGGTATAGGTATATGGACAATACTTGGATCAAGATCAAAACACAGGAATTGGAAGCATTCACCAAACATATCAACTCTGTGGACAGATACATCAAATTCACACGGGAAGATATTAAGGAAAATAGTCTAGCCTTCCTGGATTGTGCAGTACACATTAAGGAAGACAGAAGCCTTAACATTAAAGTTTACAGAAAACCCACTCACACAGATCAATATTTACATTTTGATTCCCACCACTCACTGGAGCACAAAATAGGAGTCATCAGAACCTTACATCACTGAGCTGAAGGCCTGCCTACCAGCAAAGATGGGAAAGAAAAAGAACGTAAACACATCAAGGAAGCCCTCAGAACATGTGGCTATCCCAAGTGGGCCTTCATCAAATCTCAAAAAAAGACCCTACAGGAACTCCTCTGTAACAATGATGAGAACAAGAAATGAAGCAACTTTGTCATTCCGTATGTTGCAGGCATATTGGAAAAGCTCAGGAGGATCTTCAGCCAATATAATATACATGCACACTTCAAACCCAAGAATACACTAAGGCAGAAGCTTGTCCACCCCAAGGATAAAACACCCAGACGGAAACTGACCAACATGGTATATGTAGTACAATGCAGTAAGCCATGTGCAGATCTGTACATTGGGGAAATGAAACAACCACTTCATAAATGCATGACACAACATAGGAGAACAAACACATCAGGACTAGATTCAGCAGTCCATCTTCATTTAAAAGACACAGGCCACTCTTTTGAACACAACAAAGTCCATATTTTGGACAAAGAGGATCGCTGGTTTGAAAGAGGGGTTAAAGAGGCCATCTATGTCAAAATTGAACAGCCCTCTCAACAGAGGGGGAGGGATACGACATCATCTATCTCCAATCTACAACACAGTCCTTTCAACAGTTCCAAGAAGGCTCAACACCAATTTGCACCACTCAGGTGACCCTGATGACACAGATACTGTAAACCTTCAGGTGACCTTAACAACCTGCTAAAATAATGCAAATGACCAGCAGTCTGCAAGGAGTATAAATCCTTCCATTTCCCACCATCCAGTCAGAGTTGGAAGAAGCTTCTTGGATGAGAAGTGAAACTTCTTCAGAGAAAAACCAGAAACTCCAGTTGCCTCTTGAAAAAAGCACCTTGGGGACAGCCATGATCTGGATGACTGAGAATATCCATAGACATCTTCAGTATATAGGTTGAATAAGGAAGGTGAAAGAATGCAACCTTGCTTCACTGCTTTTTTTGTCCTGAACCAATCAGTGTCTTCATGAGGTGTTTGCATAGCAGTTTGTTGATTTCTGTGCATGACTGCACCAACTTGATCAGATGTCTTCATACCCCAGGCCTTCTAGGGCTTTCCACAGGCTGTCATGATTGACACAATCAAAGTGTTTCTTGTCAATAAAGCAGACATAGATGTATTTTTATATTTTTGATTTTTCCATTATCCAGTGTAGATTTGCAGTATAGTTGTGAGTGTCAATATCTCATCAGTTTTTCTAAAATTTTCTTATAAAGACAACTCCAGCAGTTTAATTGTTTCATGGTTGTATTTATTTTGTTTGCTGTAAAATTGAATAATTTTCCCTGAGCTATTGCTGCATTGGAAAAGGTATACTTCTTACAATAATTTTATATTATTTTATACTATACATATCATATATGTAACATTTCTTATGTCTTGGCTCAGGTATACTTAAGTATATCTACTTTTGAGTGAACAAGTTTGAACGACATAAGAACCCATAAATAGGACATCAGTGAAAGCTCCAGTTTAAGCTTGTTGGTTCACTCCAGTTGGCTAGATAGAAAACATTTGTCTTTTAATTTTATGATGCTGTGTACTTCTGAGCACTATTAACTTTCAGCCTCAGGTGGATTCTCTGATAAACTATACTTTTGGATTATTGTGTTCTCATGGGATTGAAGTCTTTAAATAGCTTTTGAGCACAAAATGCAAAACAAAGATATTGTGAACAGTAGGATCTGAAGAAACAAAGTATCTCCAGATTTTTATGGGACGAATGTGATTGAGTTTCAGTCTTGTTAATGCATGTACAATGTAAATTGAAAATTGGAATATGTGTGTACATAAGGTTTATGCCATTAGTAGACACATCAACAGTGAGAACAATCAGTGGATAAGCTTGCCTCCAGATGTTGTGGGTGCTCCATCACTGTAGGCTTTCAAGAAGAGACTGGACAGCCACTTGTTTAGAATGGCACATTTCCAGGGTCTCCTGCTTGATTAAGGGCTGCACTAGAAAACCTCCAAGGTGCATTTCAATCCTATTTTTCTGTTTTCGATATTCTAATAGGGACCTGTACTTTTCATTTGTCTTAAGTAGTAGAGACTTGGATACTATACTATGGTGGGTGTTTCAAGAAAAAAACTCATTTGTCCAAAGCTGAAATGATTACACAGAATCATAGTTGCTCCAAATTAGAGAAGGAAATTGAAATTAAATTTATTGTTTTAGATAAATGAACAAGGAACGTAATTAAAGTGGCCATGCTTCCCAGCAATGAAAGTATTTGAACTAGTGTGCAGTTGTTTATTTTAGTTATTAATTGGCAGTTTTCTTTTTTTTAATCTATAAAGGTGTACAAGTTTTTTTAAAACAATATATAGCATTTCTTGGTGTAATTTACAATATAAATTGCAAGTAAAAATATCAGGGCTGCAATGCAGCAGCAGCAGTGGCTGTGAAGTGTATGAAAATTGGATGCCTCTGGCTGCTGCTGCCACTCTGCCCTTTGTCCACCTGCTCACTCACCTGCTTGTGGTGCATCTGAAACTGAACATGCTTAAAACTGTAGATATGAGAGTGGATTTTAGGAGGAACCTTTCTATTCCACCACCTCTTATTACATTCAACAGCACAGTATCAGCAGTAGAAGCCTTCATGTTTTGGGTTTTCCAGGACTTGAAATGGACACTTAACATTAGAATCACCATTAAAAAGGCACAACAAAGAATGTTCTTCCTGCATCATCTTAGAAATTCAGACTGCCCCAGGAGCTGTTGATACAGTGTTACAGAGGAATCATTAATGTGTCATTTGTATTTCTATAACTATCTGGTTTGGTACAGCAACTAAACAGGACAGGTACAGATCCCAATGGATAGTTAAGACTGCCGAAAGAACAATTGCATCCAGCCTGCCTTCCATAGAAGTCCTGTATATTTTTTGTGTGAGTCACAAAAAGGGCTGAGAAGATGTCTGCAGACCCCCCTTGCATTTTGGACATAAACTGTCTCAATCCTCCTCTCCTCTTGGGTCGGTATATGCCAAAACAACTAGACACAGAAACATTTTTTTCTTCGTGCCATCACTCTGCTGAATATCTTATTCTCACAATACTATCTAATGTTTATGTGTATTTACCCATGTAGTATGGCTGTGATATTATGATTTATCCTTATTATCTTCTTTACTCCCTCCCTTTTATTGGTATTATTATGTACTGTATATCTCTGTCTTTATTTTTACAAATAACTCAAGCGAACATATTCAACACATCTTCCTCCTCATATTTTCCCCACAACAAAAACACTATGAGGTGAGTTGGGCTGAGAGATAGTAACTGGCCCAAAGTCACCAGCTTATTTTCATGGCTAAGGCAGGAACTCATTTCCTTCTATCTGCTTTAGCATGGATTGATTTTATGTTAGTTAAATATGTTATTTAGGATCAAGAATGTTCATTTTCTCTTTTTAATTAAACTGCCAATACATTTTTTCTGTTGCTGTTTTTTATAATTTTTCCCTATTTTGAAAAAACGCAATAAAGCAAACTAAATTTTTTTCTTTATGTTGGTCAAGCATCTAATATTGATTTTTCTGAAATGGCAAAACTTGCCATCACTCCCTAATTGAAACAATCTAATTTCAGTTTTTAGCATGGATATGCTTTCCAGTCAGTGTTTTGAAATGCACAGGGATATGAATATGGCACCTATGCTACATGTTAAATATTGTCCTGTGTTCTCAGGATGGGCAAATACACTTTGGGTATTCAGATTTAAAATACTGCATAGTCCTGGTATCTGGTATTTTGCTCTGTCATGGGATTATGAAAGAGTAAGAACTAGGAAATTCTTCCATAATCTCCCCCGTTTTCAGAATATGATGAATTGCTCTGTTGGAGATATCCAAATATATAGAAGCCTAAGAAAGTAGTTCTAGTTCTGTAAAATATGTAGAAAAAATATTTTCTTAAAACAGGTAATATAATAGGAACTTAATAGGGGGAGGAGAATAATCATTTTTGTAAGTACACAACACATTGGAATGGAATTTTTGAAACATTTATCTTGTCGGCTTTCCTAGTAACTTCAGTGTGTTATACAGAGATGTATACTGCAGTATTAACTATAGTACTATAATATTCTGCAGGAAATTGTCATACAAAATCAGGAGAGTAGTGTTATCCTGAAAATAGTATCTAATTGGCGATCTTACCTATTTGCACAGACATTGCTGTCGATTATGATTCAAGTTTTTCCTATTCTCTCTGAGCTTATGCTTCCTAAATTACAGTTTTGAGTGAGGCTGCAAAATGCTTGAGAGTGAGCATGAATGAAATTGACTCACGATACTGCCAGTTTGTTTGTTGTTTGATTTGTTTATAGTGGTGGAGTGAGGGGGTTGGTGCCTTTCATTTTTTGCTAATGGGAAATGAATATCAATTGCCAACAGTCTTAATAGAATATCTGCGTTGCCCAGCTGTTTTATAAATTTGTGTCTGCTACTTCCAGACATGGCATCTTAATTAGACCTACTTGTGATTGCCTTGAGTATAACCTGGAATTTCCACTTTCATGATTTTTTGTAAGGATAATTTGAATTTTAAACAATAGTAATATCTATTGTGATATAAGTTGTGTAAATATAAATGTTCTGTGCTTAAAAGTATTTTTACAAGGTTTGTTCAAAATAAAATAAAGACAAAAGTTATTTGGCATTGGCTAAACAAAGGTAAGGAAATATTCTATAATCTATATGGCAGTGATGGCGAACATTTTTTGGTCCGCGTGCCAAAAGGGGGTGTGCGCGTGCGCGCTAGCGCACGTGCGTGCCCACACCCATTCCCTCCCCCCACGCATGCACACAACCCCCCCACGCTGCCCCTGCGCATGCACACACACACACCCCGCGAATGCGCAAAGGTCTCGAAGCCTGGGACGGTGAAAAACGGCCCAACGGGCAAACCGTTGGGCTGTTTTTCGCACTCTGGGGCTTTAGGAAGCTTCCCTGAAGCCTCCGGAGTGCAAAAAACGGCCCAACGGCAAACCAAAAGTGCATTTTTCCGAACTTCTGGTTTTCTCGTTGGGCCGTTTTTTGCATTCCTGAAGCCTCCGGAGGGCAAAACGGCCTTCCCCAAGGCCGAAAATCAGCTGGCCAGCGCGCACATGCGCGCTGGAGCTGACATAGGGCAACGCCTTGCGTGCCCTCTGATATGGCTCCGCGTGCCACCTGTGGCATGCTTGCCATAGGTTCGCCATCACTGCTATATGGTCTCTATGCATGTATTTATATTCTGTATCAGGGCTTGAAAATAAATGGAAGAATGAATATACTCAAGAGTTTGTACTAAGTATTTGAAAATATAGGTTGTCACCACAACATTCTGTTATCTTTGTGAAAGTACAATAGCTAGGTGCTTCAGGCTCTATCCTGCAAATATAGAGTGGATCAGAATTTCATCTGTAATTCATATATATTTTCCTTTCATATAGATATTTGCTTTAATGTTTATTGCATGTGGAAGATTATATCTGAAAAAAATCAGGAATAGCCACATTCCTTGTGAATCTATCTTTAGGGCAGAAAAGACCTAAGTTAATTCAAAATCTTCAGGGCCCTTTAAAGTAGTGTGAAGTCAGGTAGATCTGTGAAGCTATTACTTGGCAGTAGCAATGATAAAAGGGATTCTAAGAAAAACTTAGCAGTAATTTATTTTAGCCCTTAGGTTTATACACTTCATTCCAAACCTTTTTGCTGGAAGCCTTTATATAAATGAATATTACTATTCAAAAGGAAGTGACATGAACCTCATAATACCCCAGTAGGTTGACTGTTTTGTAATTATAGGAAATAGTATAGAAATATAGAATATCTGTAGCTATTGAGAAGATATTTTCTTTTTATTAGAAAAGATATATGCTATAATATTCTTTATATGTGTTTACAATATTATGAACTATTTTCACATACAATTCTATAAAATTTGGGGAAAATGTGATTTACATGTTATTGAAATGTAGGTAGATAATATTTATATAAATCAATTACCAGATTATTGAAATACATATTGTATAAAAATCTAAAATCTTTATCTACAGTGAATTTAAAATCTATGTTATTAATAATAGAATTAAATTTGAATTTTTAAGAAATATATAATCAACTTTGTATCTAAATAAATCACTTTCAGATTAATTCTAAGATGCACTACTATTTCAATCCCCAGAATAGTAATTTTTATATCAGTAATTGTTTATCATCAATAGTTCATAAAGTATATTTAATTATGAACCATTATGGATTATAATTCTTCAAATGGATTTGTTCTGTCTCTGAAATTTGGGTTTCTCTAAACATAAATTTTTACAGTATTAGATCTTGTCTGATTCTTTAAAATTAAGAATATCTTTTCAGATTATATAGAAACTCTTGCTAATGATTAATTGACGATTCTTACTATATTAGTTCTTTTGATTTGAATAAAGCTTTTAAGGTAGTAAATTGATATGTTCATTTTTTTATGAAAATGATATTTCAAAAGCTTTTATTCAATATTATATGACTTATAAAATTTTCAATTTCCTTTTCGCTTTGCTGTTTTCTAACTTTTCCTGCCCTTTTTTCTGCGGTGTTTCAAATATACCGTATTTTTCGGAGTATAAGACGCACCTTTTTACCCCCAAAAAGAGGGTGAAAACTTGGGTGCGTCTTATACACCAAATGTAGCCCCACCCAGCCACCCCCACCCTTTGGCCTCTGCCTCCCAGCAATTTACTTCCTTGCAGCAAACAGAACAGAGCCTATTAAGCCAAGCAACTGATTATCAGCTTCCCGACCCTTAGCTGATTGAGGCTGCTGGCAGGCCACGTGCTAAAACTGAAAGTGAAACTAAAGCTGCAAGGAGGCAAATTGCTGGGAGGCAGATGCAACATTTTATTTTCTTGTGCTAATCAGACTGCTGAAACTGGATGCAAGGAGATAAGTCAATAACTATAAATGTCTATAGAATGTTCAAATTATTAGACTTATTTTTTAAAGACTGCTTTATTATTGTTCTAGACAACTTAACAAAATGAAGAAGCTTTTTAAAATAAATGCTTGATCTGAAGAGGCCCAGTGCTATTGTATCTTCTTTTAAACAGCAGAGAATAATGTATACTTCCAGAAAGCCACCTCTATTTTAACAGCATCTGTACAAGTATATAAGGCAGCTGAGTTAAACCCTGACTTAGTCATGTTTGGAGTAGATCTATTTAAATAATTGGGAGGAGTTAATGTGACTACATTTAAGAAAACTTTCTGGCATTAATATACTATACTGCCATAATGTACATTTCTCCAATTCTTTGCTATTTCTATGGGTCAGGCACACACGCACAGAAATACACAGCAAACAGTGTATATCATCTGTACTGTTTGCTGTTTGCTGGGAGGCAAATTGCTGGGAGGCAGAGGCAGATTTTTTTTTCTTGTTTTCCTCCCCAAAAGCTAGGTGTGTCTTATACTTCGGTGCGTCTTATACTCCGAAAAATATGGTATACTTTTTTTTTTTAAAAAAAATATGCTTGTATAGAAAGTATCAATAGAGAGAGATTGATCACCATTCATAAAACTTTGCTTCCTTTATATATTTAAAAGCATGCAAAGCAACACATTAAAGTCAAATATAACATCAACTCCTTCAAACACATTCACTCATAGTATAAATCAGGGGTCTGCAACCTTAAACACTCAAAGAGCCACTTGGGCCCGTTTCCCACAAAAACCAAAACAACAGCCACAAAACCTGGGTGGGCGCGGCCAACTCGACGTCACTCACTCCCACCCAGTCACATGACCCCGGTTTTGTGGCTCCCCGTGTTTTGTCTTCTATGGGAAATAGGTATCTCCCTCTCTCTGTCTCTCTCCCTCTCATCTTTCTCTCCCATCTCTCTTTTTCTCTTATCTCCCTCTCCCTCCCTCTCATTTTTCTCTTTCTCTCATCTCTGTCTTTCTATCTCCCTATCACCCTCTCTCTCATTTTTCTCTCTCTGTCTCTCTGTGTCTCTCTCTGTGTCTCTCTCTCTGTCTCTGTCTCTCTGTCTCTGTCTCTCTCTCTCTCTCTCTCTCTCTCTCTCTTTCATTCTCATTCTCTTTTTCTCTCGGTCTCCCCCCTCTCTTTGTATGTCTGTGTGTGTGTGTGTGTGTGTGTGTATCTCACTCTCTCTCGCTCCCTGTCTCTGTGTCTCTTCTCACTCTCTAAGAAAGCCCTGCGTGCTCTCGTTGGGGCTTTTCGCTACCCGTTTTTCTTTCTTCCTTTTGGAAATCTGGGCTGGCTGAGGAATGAGTGCAACCCACAACGGAGGCTTCCCTCCTCCTCTCCCTCCGCCTCTAGTGCGCACCATCCCAGCCCTGCCACAGCCGGCCAGGGGGTCGTGAGAGGAGGAAGGGGAGGAGGAGGGAAGCCTCCACCGCAGGTTGCGCTCATTCCTCAGCCAGCCTGGATTTCCAAAAGGAAGAAAGAAAAATGGGTAGCGAAGAGCCTGAGAGCATGCAGGGCTTTCTGAGAGAGTGAGAAGAGACACACAGACACTCTTTCCCCTACTTATCCTTCTTGTTTTAGCTTGCTAACCATCTCCTGTGTTTTGTAACAGATGTAGAATTCAAAAGAGAATAGAAATGGGTCAAAGGGAGGCAGGGTCCTGATTCTATGAGGCAAATAAAGATTTATACTTTTGACATCATTCATTTGGACAAGTAGAGTTTCTTGGCATAACAATAGTAATTACCCTGTTTTCCCCAAAATAAGACATCTGATAATAAGCCCAATCGGGTTTATAGTTCTCACAAACAAGGAAATGTATTGCTCATAAAAAGCTAGAGTGTTTCAAAGATTCGTTTTACTGTGGTTTCAGATATATCACATATGAGTCAAAAATAAGATGGTTCACTTCAGTGTTGTGGTATAAAAACCTTGAGCTAGTTTCACAGTGGTGCACAATCCTTATGTAGTATTGTCCTATCTATAAAAATGCATTTTTCTGGATTTTTTTGTTGTTATTCTGTCTCTCACTGTTAAAATAAACCTACCATTAAAATTACAGACTGATCATTTCTTTGTGAGTGGGCAAATGTACAAAATCAGCAGGGGGTCAAATACTTTCCCCCCTCACTGTACATTACTACAGCAATTTGGACTTTGTTTTCATATTTAGATAAAATGTTCTATATTGCGTATGAAGATAAAGGTGTTTTTTTTTTCAATTAGAAAAAAACTGTTAACCTACAGCAAGCTATCTCCTTACTCAATAATATATACTGAGTCTCTACAGAACTTCAAAATAGGTTTCTCTGTCTTTAGGGAGATGTATAACCAGATAAATTGACAGAAAGGTTTGTAATCTTTAATACTTAAAAGCTGAGGTTTTTATTCAATAACTTCAGGTTTTAAGAAGATAATATATTAGTTTTAAATAAAAACCATATTCTTTTTCATAATTAAAACTAAGCTTGACAATCCAATTTAAAATGTTTGTTTCGTGGTTTAAACCCCTTGATGTGAATACAATCACAACACCAGTATCTTTCATTTGTATATCCCCTTTACAAACTTCAGCTACAGGATAGATTAAGAATGTATGATCACATGCCACCTATGTTGCCAGCCATGGATAAGTCAATTGTGAAAATTAAAACATACAACAATATATGAAGAAAGGATTGGATTATCCATAAGTGGTGCATTTTTCAGGGTATTTTGGTTAAAAATTGGAATGTTGAGTTATCCACAGTTGGGCTTCTACGAAGTATATATGGCATTTCATTTACCATCTGGGAGGATTTCATAATTACTATTTTCATTTAAAAGCTGCAAGTTTTATACCAGCAAATTGAAAATAGAATAACTAAGATAAATTAAGAAATTCATGGATGTAAATTACATATAATGAATAAAATCACCAAACCCTCAAGTGAAAACATCCAGGGCCTCATCTACACTCAAGGGCCATTTACAATAAATATATTTTGAATCTAATTAATACCACCATCAATAACCAAACCTAATATCATGAAATAACAACACACGCATATTAAATGGTAACATGCCATACTTTGTATGTAAGTAAAATTGTTTTGATTGATTGGAAGAAGGAATGTTTCTTATTGAAGAAAATATCTTGAATTGAAGAGTAGGGTATTGTGGGACTATATCAATGATGAAGTCATCATTGTTAAACACGGCGTCTTTGCATTTTATTTAGCAAAGATAAATTATATTCCTCTTTGAGATCCTAAAGATCCAACATGTGACAAAGCCAATCAAATGATTAAATAAGCTTAACAAACAGCCAGATAATTTAATATGCAGTATCAGATATCAATATATTCACAGAATTCACATCTCCTAAGATTTAAGTTTCTTGAGAAATTATTTTTATAGATAGGGCAATACTACATAAGGATTGCATATTCTGTCTCTCACTGTTAACATAAACCTACCATTAAAATAACAGACTGATCATTTCTTTGTCAATTGGCAAACGTACAAAATCAGCAGGGGATCAAATACTTTTCCCCCTCACTGTACATGTGTAAGATCCACGTTGACCATGCATATGTTTTAAAAGCAATAGATCAGACCAGGGATAGCTATAGTGTGTATGTGGGAGGACCAAAATCTGCCTGCCTGTCTGTCAGTCAGTCTGTCAGTCAGTCTATCTCATATGTCACCCATTTCACCAAAGCTAATTCTAGCTGGCTAACAATAAAAACACCAATATAAAAATGAAAAAGTAGAGACATTTAAATTTGAATTAAAATTGACCAATATAGAGAGAAAGGGAGGAGATAAGATTCTTGTCTGACCTATGAGCTACCTCCAGAATGACATGCTCCCATTGGGACCCCAGGCCAGTTGGCAAAGCCATGTCTTCAGGCCCTTTCAGAAGGGTGGGTGTGGATCTCACCTTGGAGGGTACAATGTTCCTGAAGTGGGAGCTCTGGCAGAAAAGACTTTTCCTGGATCCTGCTATAGGCCACCCAACCAAACAGAGGAAGTAGATGAACTTTTTGCTAGTCAGCTAACTAAGGTATGTAGGAAGCACATCACAATAGTAATGGGGGATTTTAACTACCCTGACATCAACTGGGAGACAAACTCTGCACCAAGTGGAAGATCCAACAGGTTCCTAACAAACCTAGCAGACAACTTTGTTACCCCAAAAGTAGAGAAGGGAATAAGGGGATCAGCCATATTGGACTTAATTCTCACTAACAGAGATGAAATGATAGAAGGTGTTGGAGCTACAGGAACCTTGGGGGCAAGTGATCATGCAATATTGGAAGTCAACATTATGCAAACACAAGTAGTAGAACAAAGTCAAACTAGAGTCTTGGACTTTAAGAGAGCTAATTTCAAGAAACTTAGAGAGAGCTTGGGAAGGATTCCATGGACGCGAATCCTCAAGGGGAAAC
>QLTV01003451.1:616702-629517 GCA_003457575.1 Thermophis baileyi
CATAGAGTGGGCAAAGTTAACAGGGGAAAAGCACCACTTTTGATCCCACTGAAAAGTGACTAATTGTACCAAGAAATGAACCCGAAGCCAAGATCTGACCTAATATTGAGGAAGACTTAGTTGGGACACCAACATTTCTAGATGTACGTTGATGAATGTTTCGTTTCTCCGCCATTCTGCAGACTGAGTCTGTAACTCACCTTTGCAGGTTGATGCCAACATCATATTTGCAAGCTTCCCACTGCAACTTCCTTTCTTGGTTTCCAACATCTGATGGTCCTCAGAATTGAGATTGTAAGCTGGGCCTCGGTGACAGCACAGCAGCTCTTTGCAAAGCCTGAGTAAGACCACACTCGGAATATTACATCCAGTTCTGATCACCAAAATATAAAAAAGATGTTGAGACTCTAGAAAGAGTGCAGAGAAGAGCAACAAAAATGATTAGGGGACTGGAGGCTAAAACATATGAACAACGGTTGCAGGAACTAGATATGTCTAGTTTAATGAAAAGAAGGACTAGGGGAGACATGATAGCAGTATTCTCCGTAGTAGGTGGAGCTAACCTCCAAGAATGGGATGACACCTTCCCTTCAGCCAATAAGGACTGAGTCTGAAAACTTAATATCCTTTGTGTCCTGCCTCACTTCCCCCTCTTTGACTCAGTCCTTGGCCTGAAGAGGATGCGTGTAAAATAGCACCCATTCTTCTGAGGATTGTTCCTGTCATCGAGTGCCTATCAGGTTTCCAACTTTCTTCACAGTGAGTTTTCCCCAGCTGACTGCTCTTTAACATCGCAGTCCCTGGGTTGAAGGCTGTGAGGGCTTAAGCTCTCCCAGCCTGTCATCAAGCCGAGGGCCTTCAAATTACCTCAGGGGTACTCCCCCCACTTGGCCTTTAGGAGTTCTGCTCCTAGTTTTTTTCCGGCTCCAATTTGCAGTTAGCGGCCTGGCTTCTTTGTAAGACTGACAGCTGTCACAGGAGCCCTGTGCTCGAGTGACCAATGGCCAGGAGTAGTGCCTGCCAGCTCCGTCCCCTGACGTGCTGTGGATCTGCCTCCCTCCATTTGGCAAAGGGGTACATGCCTTGCAGGCCGGCATAACCGCTCATCGCTCGCCACTAGGTTCAGTTGCCGCCGATTCCTCAGCCGGCCGTTTTTTCCGGCTTTCCTGCTGTTTCCCGCCGCTTTCTTCCTCGCCGTGACGATCGGAGAGTTGCCTTGGAGAACCAGCGACAGGCACCTGTGGGCCGTGCGCCGCAGAGGCGGTTATCGGTGCCGACTTCAGAGGCGCTTTGGAACGGCTGACTAATTGTCTTGCAGCCTCGTAAATAACGTCTGCGGCTGTCAGTGGCGGCCATCTTGGCAGCTAGGAGGCCGTTGGGTGCCATTGCCCACGCTGGTCGGCCATTCTGATCCTGCGGCGGCCATTGTGAGTGCTGGCTAGCCTCTTGGCCTTAGCGGTGGCCATTTTGAAACTGCGGCGGCCATTTTAGTTGCTGGTTGGCCCTTCATTCCGGTGGCCATTTTGAAAGTCCAGCGGCCATTTTGGAAGTGGCTTACCTGGAATCGGCCATATTGAGGGTGAGGCGGCCATTTTGTCAACTGATTGCCCTTACCCAGCAGACGGCGGCCATTTTGTGATAAAAAATAAAATACAATACAATACAATACAATACAATACAATAAAAATAAAACAAAACAAAACCAAACAAAACAAAACAAAACAAAACAATCATATAACTTCATTGGCTGCACGCATGGCTGAGATGGGCAAGGCTCAGCGTAAAGGCCGCTCATCCAAGAACCGGCCTGCCCCGGAGATGGCTCAGGCCACTCAGGCCTACTCTGCCCAAGCTGGCCCTTCTTCTCTTCAGGAGAGTTCCCTTCCTTCGCATCATGACAAGGCTTCCAAGGCCTCGCAGAGGGATGAAAGCCGCAGGGCAAGGAAGCTGGACAAGCTCTACGATAGAGCTGCATGTGATCAGCGTTCCCCTTCTTGTGGGCGCGATCAGGCCACCTCTCTAGCGGACTCACAGGCTCGGCTGGAGGGCCTGGTGGATGTGGCTTCTAACCATCCTTCGGAATCTATGTCTTTGGACAATCCCAATCTGCTACTCACAGACACAGATATTTGGGAAGATAGGCCCCAGCGCTCCTCCCTGGAAGGCCCAGCTCCTCAGGCTGCTTCATCCTCTGCCCCAACGACATCTGCAGCAGCTTCCTCGCAACCTTCGCCTTTCCTCGATCCGAATGTACAGGCCCTGATTGCGGCAGCAATTCAGCAGGGCATCCAGGCGGGCCTCCAGCACAGGGACAGGTCTGCTCCTCAGGCTTGTCCAGTCCCTGGACCTTCCTCCTTGGGATATGAGGATGGTGGAGACCAGACAGCTGACCATTACTCCCTCGACCGATCGGTGGGGTCCCGCTCGGATTTGGAGGAGGGTGAACTCGACCTTGACTTGTCGGACGACAAAGGCCTTGCCCCAGACCCTCCGGCGTCCTTGGGCCTCTTTCACCTGAGCCTTTTTAAATCTCTCCTGTTTAAGGCTAGGAACACTGCAAACCTGGGCTCGTCCGGAGGGGATACGTCGGTTGCCTCCTCCTCTAGGGACCCTTTGTTCGAGGAGTCCACCTCGGCAGCTGAGATGGTTCCAGCCCCGTCTCTTCGTGGACGCGGTACTGCGACAGTGGCAGTCCCCTGCCTCGGGTCCCCTCCTGAGTCACCTTGACAAGAGGTACTTTAACTTGGCTCCTGAATTTGCCCAACACCTGCTGTTACCCTCCATTGATGCCCCGGTCTCTGCCCTCTATTCTTCCACCTGTCTACCGGGGGACACAGACGAACTCCTGCGACCAGAGGATCGCCGGTCAGAACAAGCCCTCCAGCGGGCTCACCAGGCGGCTGCCTGGGCCGTGCGGGCTTCCTCCACGGCCTCCTTCTTTTCCCGTACCTCATTAAGGTGGCTTCGGCAGCTACAAGAGTGCCTCCCAGCCTCTGACCTTCATGCCAGCCAGGACCTCAACAAACTTCTTGCTGCAGCTCAGTTCACCTCCGACGCTACTCTACAATCGGCCCGGTTCGCGGCCAGGGCGATGGGGGCTGTGGTCGTCGCCAGGAGAATGCACTGGCTGAGAGGCTGGTCGGCGGACGCTCGCCACAAGTGGCGCCTTGCTTCCGCCCCTGTGCGGGGCCAACAACTCTTTGGGGAGGCCTTAGATCCAATCCTCATTGAATTGAGGGATAAGAGGAAGGTTCTTCCTTCCATCAGCCATAAGAGTTCCTTTCGTCCCTCCCCGTTTTTTAGGCGGCCCTTTCGGTCCTCCGACCAGGGTCCTGGGTACGGCAGATTCCAGGGCCAATTTAGCTCCGGACAGCGCCAGGGTCAGGACAGAGCCTCTAAGGGCAGACAATTCCGATGGCCCTTTCGAGGCGCAGGGGGTCACCCCTCCCGCGGTGCTAGATAACTTCTCCCATGGCCTTCCCATCAGTGGGCGTCTTGCCTCCTTTGCGGCCCACTGGGAGTCTACCACTTTGGATGCGTGGGTGAGGGAGACCGTTTCATCTGGGCTCTCCCTTGACTTCCTCCCCCCCCCCGAGGTTTTTCATTTGATGCCCTGTATCTTCCAATCCTGACAAACGTGTTCTCATGGATGATGCCATCCAGCACCTGCTGGAAATTCGAGCCATTCAGCAGGTACCAGAAGACCAACAGGGGCAGTGGTTTTATTCCATCCTGTTTGTGGTCCCCAAATCCTCGGGTGGGTGGAAAGCGATTCTCGATTTGAAGCGTTTGAATAAGTTGATTGCATACAAAAAGTTTAAGATGCACATGCTTCACTCTATTCTAGCAAGCATCCGGAAGGGGGACCTCCTGGCCTCGATTGATCTCACGGAGGCCTACCTTCATGTACCAATTCGGCCTTGTCACCAAAGGTTTTTGCGTTTCTGCTACGCAGGCGCTCACTATGAATACCGGGCCCTTCCATTTGGCCTCTCCTCAGCGCCCAGGGTTTTCACCAAGGTGCTGGCGGCCTTAGCTGCTCATTTGTGGTCGCTCCCCGTGTGGGTCCTCTGTTATCTGGACGACATCCTTATTCTATCATCATCCCACCGCCAGGCGGTGCAGGACGTCCAGGTAACCATTTCTACCCTTAGGTGCCACGGGTTTTCAGTGAATTTAGAGAAGAGCCACTTGTCTCCCACCACCAGACTTACCCACCTGGGAGCCATTGTGGATTCCCTGGAGTGCATGGTGTACCTTTCCCAGGAGCATCGGGATAGTATTTTGGACCTTGTCCACCAGGTCCTAGGGCAGCACAGGGTCCCCCTGAGCCTGCTCTCCTCGCTCCTGGGCAAAATGATCTCTGCCATCCATATTACCCCTTGGGCGCACCTGCACTCCAGAGACCTGCAATGGTTTCTCTTGCCCTTCCAGAGGTCGGGACGCAGCACTTCCGCTTTCAGGGTCCTGGTTCCGTCCGACGTCCGACATTCTCTTCACTGGTGGACCTCGCTGGCACTCGCAAAAGGCTGCTGCTTCCTGGAGCCCCGCAGGGTCACCATTACCACCAATGCCAGTCTCAGCGGTTGGGAGGCTCATGCGCACTCAGCCGTGGCCCAGGGCACCTGGTCGCCAATGGAGGCTCAGTTCAACATCAACCGGCTGGAGCTCCGCACGGTCTTCCTGGCGCTCAAGCAGCTGAAACACCTGGTGGCTGGTCAGCACGTCTTGCTGCTGACGGACAATGTAGCTGCAAAGGCACATATCAACCGGCAGGGGGGCACCATGTCCCGCCATCTCATGGATGAGGCCAGAACTCTGGGCAGAGCGCAACCTTCTGTCGCTTGCGGCGGAGCACATATCAGGGGTGGCCAACGTGACTGCGCACTGGCTCAGCCGCACCACCATCGACCAGGCAGAGTGGAGTCTCCATCCATCCTTATTCCAGGACCTGGTGAGTCGTTTCGGTCTCCCAGTCATGGACCTCTTCGCCACCCCGAGGAACGCCAAGCTGCCCAGGTACCTTTCCCGCTTCTGGACCCAGGGCGCGGAGGGAACGGACACTCTCCGCTGCGACTGGCCCCCCGGCCTGTTGTATGCGTTTCCACCTCTGCCCCTCCTCCCCAAAGTCATCAGAAAGATACTGGAGGAGAGGGCAGAGGTTCTGCTCCTGGCCCCTCACTGGCCCAGGAGGGCTTGGTTGGCGGACCTCAAAGCCCTCTCAATCTGCCTGCCGTGGAGAATCCCGCCGACAGAGTCTTCGCTATGCCAGGGGTCGGTGGTGCACCCGGATCCACGGTGGTACCAACTGACCGCCTGGCGCTTGAGAGGGGCGCTCTGAGGCGTCAGCAGGTGCCGGACAGTGTCATCACGACTCTCCAGGCGTCCAGGAGGCCGTCCACGGAGAGAATCTATTCGGCCACCTGGAAAATTTTCTGCTCCTGGTGCTCCTCCGTGGGTTATTCCCTGATTGATCTGTCCATCACCAACATTTTTGAATTTTTACAGCATGGCTTGGACAAGGGTCTCGCTCCCGCCACTCTCCGGCATCAGGTGGTGGCGCTCTCCTCTGTTTGGTCCTGTGGCTCTCTGGACTCCTTATCTCAACATTCCTTGTTGCGCAGGTTTTTGAAAGGGGCTGTAAATCTGTGCCCACCAGTCATCCATCGGTACCCTACTTGGGACCTCTCGAAGGTTCTTCTGTCGCTGACGGGTGCCCCCTATGAGCCCTTGAGGACTGCGTCGCTCTGCCACCTTACCTGTAAGGTGGCATTCCTAGTGGCGATTACGTCCGCCCGACAAATTTCTGAACTTGCTGCATTGTCTGTTCGGAGGGATCTCTGTATATTTCATGCTGATCGTGTGATCCTCTGATTGGAGCCCACGTTTGTGCCCAAAATAAATTCTTATTTTCACAGAGCCCAGGAGATTGTCCTACCCAATTTCTGCCCCAATCCCGCCCACCCCTCTGAGAGACAGTGGCACAAGCTTGATGTTCGGAGGGCCCTGAAGATCTATCTAAAGCGCACCTCTACCGTGCGCAGAACTGAGGCGCTTTTCGTCTCCTTCCAGCCCACTTCTCTGGGACAGAAGGCGTCCTTCTCCACCGTGGGGCGCTGGCTTCATGGCGTGATCGCGAAGGCTTATGACCTGCAGTCCCTGCCTCAACCGACCGGGGTGACGGCGCACTCAATGCGTAGTGCTGCGACGACGGCTGCGTGGTCCACTCAAGCGTCCATCGAGGAGGTCTGCCGGGCGGCCACCTGGGCCTCGCCAACTCCATTTATCCGCCACTATAAGATAGACGTTTTTGCGTCGGCGGAGGCGGCGTTCGGTCGCAGGGTGCTCCAACTTGTGGTGCCACAGACTGGGGAGGCCTGACAGACTTAACCCTCCCAACGGACAGACTGCTTTGGTATGTCCCATTCTTGGAGGTTAGCTCCACCTACTATGGAGAAGGGGCATTGGTCTTACCTGATACGCCTCTTCTTGTAGGGTGGAGCTAACCTCCAATCCCACCCTAACTTGTCTGGTCTGGCGCCTGGGGTTTTTTCCTTGTTTTCATTCGTACTGTGGGCTGGACAGCTTGCTGATTCGTTTTGTGGACTTGGGAGCTACACGCCGAGTCTGACCATCGTCCCTCATCAAAGAGGGGGAAGTGAGGCAGGACACGAAGGATATTAAGTTGTCAGACTCAGTCCTTATTGGCTGAAGGGACGGTGTCATCCCATTGGGTGGAAACTAATCAAGGAAAGAAGCAACTTAGAACTAAGGAGAAATTTCCTGACAGTTAGAACAATTAATCAGTGGAACAGCTTGCCTCCAGAAGTTGTGAATGCTCCAACACTGGAAGTTTTTAAGAAGATGTTGGATAACCATTTGTCTGAAGTGGTGTAGGGTTTCCTGCCTAAGCAGGGAGTTGGACTAGAAGACCTCCAAGGTCCCTTCCAACTCTGTTATTCTATTCTATTCTGCCAGCTGGAATTCCTTGACCAATGGGGTCTGCTGCATGGTCCTTCTGCCAGCATGTGTGGGGTGGGCTAGTCCCAGTAGGGTGAGATGGTTCTTCAGATAACATAGACCATGCCATGAAGGGCTTTAAACATGATAATCAGCACCTTGAATTGAACCTGGAAGCAAACTGGCAATCCACTGTCTTTATTAAATGTTGATTATAATATATTTACCACTATATTGGCCGAATGTATAAGGAAGTGCATTCCCAAATTGATACACACAGATCAGACAGGCTATTTTTAAAAGAGAAAGATGATGAACAACAGTACTGTAGAAGTATTTTAAATGCATTAGCAATAGCAATAGAACTTAGACTTATATACTGCTTCGCAGTGCTTTATAGCTCCCTCCAAGTGGTTTACCTTGTCAGCATATTGCCCCCAACAAACCTCGGAAGGATGGAAGTGTGAGTCAACCTTGAGCCGGTGAGACTCAAACTGCCGGCAGCCTGCAGTGAGCAGAAGTAGCCTGCAGTACTGCATTCTAACCACTGTGCCACCACGGATCTTAGAATATATCAATACTAAGAAAAAGAAGGCATGAAAAAGTTTTTTGAAATTTTAATTGTTTACTTTTACTAGGGGTTTTAAACAAAATGAAATCTGGAGAAGTTAAAATATAGAGTTTATATAAGCACCAAACAGCAAAGATTGTATTGAATGGAATATTTTTTGCAAGTTTCTCAATATGCAAAAGTATAAGGCATATTGTCTGCTCTCTCCCTTACTATTTGTAATCTCTTTGAAAGTTCTAGCAAACAAGATGTGAGAAGACAAATAGATCAAAATTCAAAGAGAAGAATATAAGATGTATTATGCAAATGATATACTGTTAACAATTAGGTAACCATAAAATTCTCCATCGTGGGTGGAGCCAGCATTCAGGATGGGTTGTCCTCGTCCACTCAGAATGAGGACCGAGTCTGTTACTTTTTGCCAGGATCCGCCCTGCTATGACCCAGCTTCGACTCGGTCCTCAGCAGGATGGACATGGCAAAGTTTGCTCTCATCCTGATTGCTGATCTACCCACTTGGAGATTGAAGATAACGACTTTTGTGAGTTTTGGGATTCTCGATCACCATCTAGAGAATCCCAATAAGACGCCGGCAGGGCTTTGGCTCTGGCCGCGTTGGCGGGTGCTGGGCCATGCACTGTGACATCGACTGCGAGGGGCCTTGGCCTGGTCTGTCACTGGAGCTTCGCGCTCCCGACGTCGGAATAAGCACGAGTTGACAGGGGCCGGTAGGCTCCGATATTGAGTCATTGCGGCAGCGGCCATCTCCTGGTACCAAACAACTAGCCGGTTGAGACTTCATCGCGTGCAGAAAATGGGCTGTTGCAAGGGACAGTTTCTTGGAGCCCAGCGCCGTCGCAGGAGCCTCGTGCTCAAGCGACGTGGCTGCGAGAGCTCACCACTCTCCAGCCACTACCCTACTCGCCACACCAGGGAAACCCATTCGAAAGGACTTGTGTGTGTTCCATTTAGACCGGGTGATTCTCCGGTTAGAGCTGTCTTTCATTCCCAAGATTAATTCTTCCTTCCATAGGGCACAGGAACTTATCCTCCCTAATTTTTGCCCAAATCCGGCTCATCCATTGGAAAGACTATGGCACTGGACGTTTGGAGGGCTCTCCGGATATATATAGACAGGACTCGTCAGATCCGTAAAACAGAGGCGCTTCTGGTGGCCTTCCAGCCACGGTCCTTGGGCCTTAGGGTTTCTCCTTCCATTGGCCGTTGGATACGCGGTACGATTGCTAAAGCGTATGGGCTTTCGTCAATGTCAAGACCCGCAGGGGTCACGGCCCACTCTATGCGTAGTGCGGCAACCTCCGCGGCCTGGGCTACACAGGCATCCCTTGAGGTGTGTCGAATGGCCACCTGGGCGTCACCCTCTCAATTTATCCGTCATTACAAGATTGACACGTATGCGTCGGCGGATGCGGCCTTTGGCTAGAGGGTCTTGCAGAGGTCCATGAGGAGGCCCACTAAACGGACTAGGATTATTCCCTCCCGGGGGACGTTTTGGCTTCAGTATGTCCCATCTTGAATGCTGGCTCCACCCACGATGGAGAAGGGGCATTGGTCTTACCTGATACGCCTCTTCTCATAGGGTGGAGCCAGCATTCAGCCCCGCCCAAGAAAGGTGCATTCTTGTTTGCTCCTCGTGTCACTTGGACTGGACGGCGTTGTTGGACGGCTTGTGTGGATTGGGAGTCTACGTATTACTGACTGTAACCAGAGCATTGCCACGTCGAGTATGATTCTTCGGATTCATCAAAGCTGGGTCATAGCAGGACGGATCCTGGCAAAAAGTAACAGACTCGGTCCTCATTCTGAGTGGACGAGGACAACCCATCCTGAATGCTGGCTCCACCCTATGAGAAGAGGCGTATCAAGTAAGACCAACGCCCCTTCTATATGGTAGCTGATGCAAACAATTAAAGTGTCTATGGAGATTCTCAGTCATTCAGGTCATGGTTGTCCCAAAGGTGCTTTTTCAAGAGGCAACTGGACATTCTTGTTTTCTTCGCAAGAAACTTCTTCAGCTCTGTCTGGATGGTGGGGAATGGAAGGATTTATACTCCTTGCAGACAGTTAGTCATTTGCATTCTTTTAGTGAGTCATTAAAGTCACCTGGAGGTTTATCTATGTCATCAGGGTCACCTGAGTAGTACAAATGGGTATGCAGCCTTCTTGGAACTGTTGAAAGGAATTAAAGACTTTTTGGAATACAAAATAAATAAAAACTTAGATAATAGCAAAAGACTTAAGCTTTTATGAAGAAAATTTTCTGAAAAGGCAGACCATTGTAAGATAATACACTCAGTGAAATACCTAGAGTTCTATTTAATAGGAAGCAATAAAGATATTTCAAGACAATCATAATGAACTAGACAATCTGATCATTTGGATCCTTCTTGCAGAGATATTTCTTTACCAGATTCCTCAATGCCTTCAACAATGACAGACTTCTAATGTACTGCCTTCACTGGAAAAGTTGGGACATATTCAAGAGATGAATCTGTCTTGAAAATAGCCCACATTGAACCACACAAAACAATTAAACATCAGCACAGGAAATGTTTTATGACATTTTGTATGATTGAACTATTTTAATATAATTTTTATAAAATATTGCATAAAATTTGCCAAATTTTAATTCTACTGGAGTCTTGGGTCCCAGATTTTGTACACATTGTCTAAGTTAACTCATTTGAGGTACTTTGGTTCAAAAATTGTTGCCTTATGATCACCGTTTTGCAGTTAAAATGTTACAGTAATGAAAGTTTTAGTAATATATATGTTATGGAAAGAAATAAAATGAGATCTTGAACAATGGGAGAAGTCGGAAAAGGATTTATTGCAACAATAAAAATGAATTTTATGCAAAATGAACTTTGTATTTCAAATTACGCTGATTTGAATTTTAGACAAAAACTGCCGGATTCACAAAACAGTCAACAGATTTATATGAATTAGGAAAAAAATAACAGTAAGATTTAAAATTCTACAAGATTCAAAAGAAAGAGATAAATTAACATTCTCCAAATTAAGACTGTATAGAGAGCAAGCTTCCTGTTATAGATAACAGAATAGTTAAGAGCTCTGAACAGTAGAGTATTAGTGATAAAAGGAACAATGATAACTATTGGACTTCATAGGTACGGTAGCTGTGGCATAAAAAATACAAAATAACTTGAAAGGGTGTATAATAAGGTAAAGCTCTTTAAAATCTGGAATCAAGAGCAAGAATAATTCATTATTTCTTTTCAAAATTTATCACCAGGCATGGGGAGTCAGGAGGTGAGGTTGAGTCTGTGCATTGTTAATTATTACTGGTGACTTTGTTTTTAGCTCAGCTCCTATCTTGCTTTCTCAGTGCTTTCTCAGAGTATGATTACTTCCTTTTTTTGAGAAGTAATGACCACGAAACCTATTTGAAAGCTGTTGTGATATGAAAGGATTGTGACTTGGATTTTTTGCCTGTTGACTGGAATGGCATCCTTGTTATGATTATGACATGGGTATATAACATTCTCAGAAATAACTTTCAAGCAGCAATCAATATCCTTAGCCCATTTGGCAGAAAAAAATGTGAGACAATCAAAATAAGAGACAAAATTGATTGATGAATGAAACTTACTTGCAAGCAAAAACTTTTTGACAAGCAAAAAAGAGCCAATATGTTGATCTAAGCATAAAGACTTATTTTTCCCCAGTAATAATTAAGATAATTAGAATTGAAGTCCTATGGATGTTATGTTTTTTGTTTTTGTGACATATGTTTGTACTTGCCAATGGTATATACACTCAATTCCATATATAAATAGTATAATCTATCTTAGATACATGGCCTATTATAACTGTGAATAAGCCTCTACTGAAATCACTGAGCTCCTATGCAAAACAACAACAACAAAGAAATTAGAGATACAGTTAATAAAGCAAAATGGGATTATTTATGTATTTTCTTTCTTTTCAGGATTCAAATGCCCAGTTTGTTCCAAGTTTGTATCTTCAGAAGAAATGGATTTACATCTTGTGATGTGTTTGACAAAACCAAGGATAACCTATAATGGTAAGGGATAAAAGTTCATAATTGAGTCTAATAATTAAATTAATATAAACTTTGCAATTTTAATGTATTTCTTCAGGTTAGATTCTGAATTTAAAGATCTGGTTCCAAGAATTAACATCAGTACAGAACATATCTAAGCTTTATGTTGAATTATCTGATACTTTCTTTATTTCAACTAATTTTGTCTTCAATGCTTCTAGATTATGTTTTTGTTTTGAAGAATCATGATTAGTCTTTGAAAATTATTTACCAAGGTAAATAAGAAATGATTAGAACATACATTATTTAATACTTTGAAGTTAAGCCAATGGTTTGTCTAGCTCATTAATAGCATTAAAGAATTTGAAGTCAGTGATTTCTTCCACTTTGATATTTATGTCTTGGCTATTCTTGCAATGAATTGAAGAATCAAAAGTGAAGATTTTAGAATAATCTATTAAGTAATGAATCTTTAAGATGATTATATACTTCAAATGTGCAAAATAATCAATCTCATAGGGCATGAGATGAAAGTTGATGTTGTTCAAGACAATATTAAGTTCTTGGTTGTTGTGTACACAATTCGATATGTATTTCTTTACATCTACTTTTTATCAGAGTACCCAAATATTGTGACAAAAACATACATACACGCAAACACACTGCTAAACTGATTACTTCCAAGATATGTGTTATAATTTGTTTTAAGCAAATAATCCAAGAGTTTTAAATTGACAAACCTCAATTTTAAGTTAGATTTGTTGGCATATTTGTCCATCAAACTGAAAGTAGGTGGTGAGGCAGAATTGAAGGAGTCCGTAATTCTGAGAACATATATTCTCCAGTGAGGTTGCAGGATAGGCCAGGAATGGGTGATGACTTCATCCTTCTGCCTAGAGACTGAGTCATAATTTTCATAGCCACGCCCCGTTGCCTCTCTCTCTGCTCCAGTTATCGACTCAGTCCTTGCCAGAGAGAGACGCTTCGCTTAGTGGCTGTTCGCCCTAGGCAGAAGATTGAGTCATTTCCCATTCAGATCTACTAGGAGAATTTTTTTGTGCTGAGCAGGTTTGAATTTGGCGCTTTGAGCGCTTGGTCTCTGATTTGGCTGCATTGAATTGAGAGCTCTGTCCTGTCAGCTAACTTGGGTTTCTGGGAGCAGGCTACCCCGGGTCTTCTCGGCCGCCGCCCACAGTCTTTTCCTGAAGGGGGGGAAATTTTCCCTTTTTCCCTTCC
>QLTV01003451.1:641365-666099 GCA_003457575.1 Thermophis baileyi
TTACAAATTTATAAGTTATTTTAAACAATATTATTGTATTATAGTTATCATAATTATTATGATTAATATTTTTTCATCTTTTCTCTCTTTTTTTTTTACAATAATATTGAAGTTGTAGGTGGTAAGATATAATAGAATATTCAAATACAGAAAAAGTGGGAAAAGGAAAAGGGAAGAAGCAAGGAAGGGTTTTAAGTTTAATATCCAACCTTCTTATTCAATGATTCTCAAGTCCTGTTTTCTTCTATGTATTTTTTTTCCCTCCAGATTTCCCAGACCTCTCAAAATGGTGTCCTCCCCCCCCTTTTTTTTTTGCAAAGTCACTATCACATATATTCCTTCTTACAGTCTCTCTCTGTCTTTTGCCTTCTTTCTTTCTCCGACGTTTATCTTCCTTCTCCAAACTTTCTCTCCCGTATCCCTTTTTTTCTTTTTTCTTCTTCCTTCCCTCTCATTCTTTTGTATTCCAAAAGTCATTCTCACGTCCACTTTCTCAGTCCCTTCTCACACTTCCTCGTCTCCGCAAGGCTTCTTGTTTGTTCTGAGGGCACCTCTCGCTCTGTCCGGAGATCGCCTTTCTCCTATAGAAGCTCCGAAATCGCCCCTCTCCACCGGTGTTCTTTCCCAGAGCCGACCTTGCCTGAAACGGCCACAATAACAAGAAACGCCATGCGTGCCAGACGGAGCTCCGTCGGCTTGCTCGCACCGGCGTGGCGTCAGCGCCGGAAGTCCTAGAAGTTTTTCTTTACATTGGAGTTTCCCTGCAAAGACTGGCCGAGAGAGAGTAGTGGCGGAGAGAAGCCAGACGCTGGTAAGATGCGCATCTCGTGGCCCGTCCCTCCCCATCCCCTGCCTCACCTGCCACCCCCAAATTGTGCCCAAACATCTTACCAGCATCTGGTCGCTTCACCGCTTCTCTTTCTCGGCTGGTCTTTGCAGGGAAACTCCTTGAAATGTAAAGAAAAACTTCTCGCGAGTGCGAGTGGGGGTGGCAGATGGGGCAGGGGATGCGTGTACGTAGTTGGGGAAGGGGGCTTATTTTGGGGGAGGGCTTATTTCAACGCATGGCCTGAAAAGCCCTGTTGGGCTTATTATCAGGACATGTCTTATTATAGGGGAAACACGGTGTGTGTGTGTGTGTGTGTATAATATATAATATTTGTGTGTGTGTGTATTCTCCTTCACAATCCTTAGTGAACAGTACATTGTCTGGGTCAATTTAGTTTATACAAAATCTTGATAACAATGATGATATTAATTAAATATGTTAAATATAAATATATAATTAAATATATATTAAATTAATTATATATAATACTCTTTCAGCTTCTCAGATTTACATATACATTGTAATTATAATGTATTCTATTTTGTGGCAGTATATAAAATAGTGTTTTTCCAATTTCTACTTTCTATGTCTTATTACTAGTCTCTAATATAACAATTCCCATATTAAGAGGTATTATGTGACAAAATTAGTGGACCAGAGGAATGCTGTAGATATAATTTACGTGGACTTCAGTAAGGCATTCGATAAATTAGACCATAACCTACTACTAGATAAAGTAGAAAGATGATATGTAACTCAGCCTACCATCCTGCCAAGGTCAGTAAAATGAGGACCCAGATTGTTGGGGGCAATATACTAATTCTGTATACCGCTTTTAGAGGGCTGTAAAGCACTATGAAGCGGTATATAAGTCTAAGTGCTATTGCTATTGCTTTTTCCAATTTCTACTTTCTATGTCTTATTACTAGCCTCTGATACAACAATTCCCATATTAAGAGGTATTATGTATCTATCCATCATCCCTTATTTTTTACTTTTTAAGCCTCCATAATAGTAATCTTGACTCTAACATTTACTTATACATATTATAATAGCTTCTATCATATAACAGTATGCATAATAGCATTTTCCCAAGTTTTAATTTCTAGCTCTATTTTTTTAGTCTTTACTAAAACAAATCCCATATTAAGATGTATTATATATCTATCCATCATACTCTAACACTCTTTCGGAAGACCTGATTCTGCCAACGGGCCTGGGGAACCCAGAGAGGGATGGAGCCCATTAAATGGCTTGTGTGATGTGTTTCGCCGGGGTGGGGGGCTATTATATTATTGTATTATTTTATTATTTGATTCTTTTTTTCTATTAGTTTTATTATTTATATATGATGTTTTTATATTCCTATAAGCCGTCTTTAGTCGCCATGTGTGAATAAACGGCAATATAATTTTTTTAAATAAATAAAATAATAAATAAAATATCTCCTGTGAAATTGAAAGTAATCATGACAATGGAATGCAAACAGTTTTTTGCTGCTGAAATGGAATGGAATGTCCCTGAAGAACATATGGTAGATTAGCTGAACAAAGAGAGTTCCATTCACAAAATCATCTTGCTAATGTCTTTGTTATTGTTTTAATAGCTGTAAGCATGTGAAGTATTATGTTTATTGTAAATCAAATTGCAGTATAACTTCGTGAATAACATCATTAGGTTTCAAACATGAAGCATTTCATTTTTTAAAAACAAAGTATCATTAAAAAAAATATAACTATTGTGTCTATATTAATTTTTCTGTTTCTGCAGAGGATGTGCTGAATAAAGATGCTGGAGAATGTGCAATATGCTTGGAGGAACTGCAGCAAGGAGATACAATAGCACGATTGCCTTGTTTATGCATATATCATAAAGGGTGAGTGCATGCAAAATATAATTCAAGAACTACCGCGTTTCCCTGAAAATAGGACATGTCCTGAAAATAAGGTCAAGCCTGATTTTTGGGGATGGTGTAAATATACGCCTTCCCCCGAAAATAAGGCCTAGTGAAGGGGTGGGCGTGGCCAGCACAGGAGGCAGCCCTTCCCTTCCCTGGTCACCTCAAGTCTGCTGGGCCCCTTAACCTCGGCCCGCGGATCAGCTGATCCAGCGAGGGCTGGAAGTTCTGTCTCTGCAGATGACTGGAGCTATTTCCAGTGCACTCTTGTGAGCCCCAGCTTTGCCCACAGCGCTAGGCAACCTTGCAGCTGAGGGCCCCTCTGTTCCGCAGCTCACCTTGTGGCTATGGAGCAAGCCGCGACCACGGCTTGCGCTCCACGGGTGTTGCTTAGGCTCCTGCTACAATGAGGCAGAAAGCCATGCGGCCCGTCGGAATCGCCCCCCCCCCGGCTGCTGCTGCTTGAGAAAAAGACAGGCAATTGTGGGAAGCGCGTGCTTACGGTAGAAGCAAAGTGCAGCCTGTCCCTTTCAGCGACCAAATGTCTCTGTGTGTGAGACAGAATGAGAGAGAGAGAGAAATGACAGAGGGGAGTAACAAGAATTGCAGGCAACTCTGTTTGAAAGAGTTTCCTCTCTGCCGTTTCTCTTTCTCTCTCTCTCTCTCTGTCACACACACACACACACACACACGCACACACATGATGAAAACAGAGGGGCTATAGTATCCCCGCCACCGCTTAGGCGGAGACACCGAAGCTTTTCCTAAAAATAGGGAGCGTCAGCTTGGGGTCAATGGCGCAGCACAGGCGGGGTGGAGAAGGGCGACTCTGGCCGCCGTTGCCCTCAAGGTCGCAAAGTTGGGCAGTTCTGAGCCCGGGGTGGTTTGTGCGCTCGCAAACCTGTGGCTTAGGCGCGGTCCCAGGGCACAGCGATCCCGCCGCTGAAATGTTTGCCGCTTCGCTACCCCGGCTTTTAACCACAGAATATTTACATTTGTGGCAGGTATGCCTTGCAGTAGATGCTGCCCGCAGTTGACTTGCTCCCTGTTTTTAGGAAAAGCTTCGGCGTCTCTGCTTAAGCGGTGGCGGGGATACTACAGTCCCTCCCCGGTACTTGGCTGGCAAACTTCGCACAAGGGAGGCTGGCGAAGGGAAGGGAAGCAGCCAGGCTGCTGTTGCAATTGGGTCGGGGTGGGATGTGTTTGGCCACGAGAAACACATCCTACCCGAGACTTTCAGCTCCATCGCGTTCCTCGCCGTTGTGTCCAGGGAAGCACGTTGCAAAAAAAACCTTGCGAGTTCATTCAAACTTCTCGAACACGCGAGGTTTTTTTTTACAATGTGCTTCCCTGGACACAACGGCGAGGAACGCAACGGAGCTACAAGTCCCAGGTAGGACGCCCATCTCGCGGCCCGACCTGCCATCCCCAAATTGCACCCCACCGTGAGACGCGCGTCCTACCTGACACTTGTAGCTCCGTCACGTTCCTCGGTGTTGTGTCCAGGGAAGCACATTGCAAAAAAAACCTCGCGAGTTCATTCAAACTTCTTGAACTCGCAAGGTTTTTTTTACAATGTGCTTCTCTGGACAGAACGCCGAGAAACGCGACGGAGCTACAAGTGTCAGGTAGGACGCGCTCTCGCGGCCCAACACGTCCCACCTGCCAGAAATGAGTCTCTGTGAGACTCGTCATGCCACCGCCGCTGCCTCGTGGAGGAGGACTCTGCAAGGCTTGTTGTGCCGTTGCATGCACGAACGGCAGCAGTACCGCGAGGCAGTCCTGCAGTTGGTGCATGCAATGGCACAACAAGCCTTGCAGAGTTCTGCTCCACGAGGCAGCGGCGGCGGGCCAGCCGCTTGGCTGGCGCCAAGAACAGGAAGGGGAGGCGGCGGCGATGGGACATAGAGTGCCATGCTCGCCGCCTACTGCACCCCCAAAATAATAAGTCCCCCCCAACAATAAGGCCAAGGCCATATTTCGGGGTTCAAAAAAATATAAGGCCCTGTCTTATTTTCGGGGAAACACAGTAATTTTTGGACTATGTTTAGAGGCATGTAGGCAGAATCCACCATATCTACCATGTCTTTCCTTTTATCTGCTTTCATATTATCCCTCCTCCATAATTTATGGAGTAACTCCAGATTCTTCAGACAGATAAGACTAGAAGGGAGGTTTAAATGTTCTGTTGGTTTGTGGCTATATATATATTTTTTTCTATCTATGCCTGCATTAAATGAACTGTCAAAATTAACTCCTACAATTATGATCATGCAATATCTGTTGCATTGATATATTTAATGTTTCAATTCAAACATAATTATGTCTTTTTTGATACCTGATAATATAATGCAGAAAGATACTGTAAAGTAAAAGTTGTAAAGGTTTACCTATGTAAATATTGACACATTTATTTCAAAAATATTTTTATTTGTCCCGTTTTCTTGGAGACCGTATAGATATAGATATAGATATAGATATAGATAGGGTCTCCTGCGTGGGCAGGGGGTTGGACTAGATGACCTACAAGGTCCCTTCCAACTCTGTTATTCTGTTATTTGAAACAATTCAGAAGATTTATCCTCCCTCTCCTCCCTCCCTCCCTCTCTATCTCTCCCTCCCTCCCTCCCTCCCCCTCCTTCCCTCTCCCCCTCCTCCCTCGGACAACTGAAGATTTTTTAAAATACTTAATACAAGTCTTAAAGGAGAATACACTTCCTTTCCCATTACATTGCAGTAGTAGCTTTAAAATATTGGTGGCTGCATATACAACACATGTCTGAAGCATGGGCAACATCTCAATGAGTGATGTATTTAGTTGAGTCCTTAGGCCAAGGACTACAGTGAACAGAACATTGATGCGATCACTTCACCAAGAGTGTGGGATGCTTTTCTACCTTTTTATTTCCCATCAGGAACTGTGCTGACTTTTAGTAGTTTGCTGTTAAATTTCTGCAAGTGATCTCGGGAAGTTCATGGGACTGCAAGAAAAAGTGGGTTCTGGGGTGGTGGGTGATTTGCAGGTCTCACCTTGCCCTACTTTGCACTTAGTCCTCAACTTAAGACTGATCACTTAATGGCCATTCAAAGTTTCAAGAGACTCAAAAACTTCTGATTGCCATACCATCCCCACAATCATGTGTTAACATTTTGGGTGGTTCGCAACTGGCTTGCAGTTGTACTGATACACAGTCACATGATTACATTTTGTGACTTTTTGCCATTTTCTGGCAAAAATACTGCTACGCACTTACGACCACATGAAAATAGGAGGAGGAGGATGTGTTGGATATGTTCGCCACTTTGAGTTATTTTAAAAATAATGAAGGTGGGATATAAATAAATACATAAATAATTGTGTGATTTGGTTAAAGATCATCATAAAAATATTCATAACATTGTTTGGTCACGTGATGACTTGATTTAATTGCTACAATGATTTAGGAACAAATTTCCATTCTCAATTGTGGTTGTAAATCAAGGACTACTTGAATTTGATTAGGCATTAAGGCCCACAAAACTTGTTCAGTGAAACATGGCTATTTATGAATGCATGAAATAGAACAACATATTTATTTTATTTATTTATTTTTAAAAACCAAATAATTTATGAAAAGTCATTTATTTATACAGTTTTCCTAATGATACATAACGATAGCAAAAATATTCATTTGGAAATCAATGCCTTATAATTGACACTTTCAATTGTCAATTTTAACAAAATTTAAAATTTATGATAAGTAATTTGTCCTCATATTTAAGCCTGACATTTTTTCCCTTTTGTCATTTCTTAGGTGCATAGATGAATGGTTTGAAGTAAATAGATCTTGTCCTGAGCATCCTTCAGATTAATCACCAAGTTTGCTGTTTTTAAACGTAAGAGTTATTATCTTCTTACTCTTTTTAATGTAATGTGGATTAATAATTGAGCTACTATTAGCTCTCTTTTGATTTACAGGTAGTCCTCAACTTACAACTACAAAATTTCTGTTGCTAAATTAAACTTTTGTTAAGTGAGTTTTGCCCCATTTTATAACCTTTCTTGCCACAGTTGTTAAGGGAATCACTCCAATTGTTAAGTTAGTATGATTGTTAAGTGAATCTGGCTTCCCCATTGACTTTGCTGTCAAAAGGTCACATAAGGTGAACACATGATCCTGGGACACTGCAATTGTCATAAGTATGAGTCAGTTCCCAAGCATCTGAATTTTGTTTTCGTGACTATGGGAATGCTGCAATGTAAGTGTGAAAAATGGTCAAAAGTCACTTCTTTCTTTGCCATGATATAATTAATTTTCCTTGTTGGGATCACTGTCATATTGAAAAAGAAATTTCTCTTTTTTTAATTTGAAAACTTATACTCTGAAGGAAGAAAGCAGTATATTTGAAATGAGAAATTCCTATTTTGAATGCCTGCTGCTGATTCTGGTACAGTAGTTATGTAAAAAAAAGTTTCAATTCAGGTACAATACAATTTTATTTTAGGTTAGCATCCCTTTTAACTGTAGGCTCTGTAATTACATTGTGTATCTCCTAGATAGGTAATTGGAAATAAAAGAAGCCACATATGTATCACATAGATGTTTTGATTGCCATGGTTTAAGCCTTAAAATCAGAATAGAGCTGGAAGGAACCTTGGAGGTCTTCTAGTCCAACTCTGTACCATTTCAGACAGGTGGCTATCCAGTCTTTTCTTAAAAACCTCCAGTGATGAAGCACCTCCAACTTCTGAAGGCAAGTTGTTAATTGTTCTCATTGTTAGGAAGTTTCTCCTTAATTCCAGGTTGCTTCTCTCCTTGATTAGTTTCCATCCATTGTTTCTTATCTTGCCTTCTAGTGCTTTGGAAAATAAGTTGACCTCCTCTTTTTTGTGGCAGCCCCTCAAATACTGGAATACTGCTATCATGTCACCCCTAGTCCTTCTTCTTTCTAGACTGGCCATACCCAATTCCTGCAACTTTTCTCACATGTTTTTGTCTCTTAATCATCTTAATTGTTTTTCTTGTCATTTTTTCCAAAGTCTCGTCAAAAGAGAAAGAGAAAAAAACTCTTGTTTCACTGATATTATTTACTATTATAGTTTTCATATCCAGTGGCAACAAAAAACATAGAGTTAGAGATGTAAACTATTGATGCTGCCACAAAAAAGAGCTGATTTAGTCTACTGGTTAAGGCACCAGATAGAAACCAAGAATCTTAAGCACCAAAGCTGTATGGGGTGACTTTGAGCCAGTCACTCTCTCAGCCCAACTCATTTCAGCAGGGTTGTTGTGGGTAAAACAGTAGAAGGGATCATTAGGTATGTATACTACCTTGACTAATTTATAAAAATAAAAAAGGCAGGAGAGAGATAAACAAACAAACAAACAAGCTTGGAAGAATTTTCTACTATTGATATTTTAATGAAATTTTGTATTGTTACTACATTGTAATATTGTATTAGTGGTGTATTAAAAAAAAATATGATAGCAGTCCTAACTAATATATGGCAGATTATCTGTAACCAATGGCTGTTCTTTACCTAGTTTTGGTTGAATTATCTACCCTTAAATATAGAAATTATAGATATCTAAACATATAGAGCTATATTCGGTCAGTCAGTTTCTTTTACTCAGCCAAAGGTTGTGTTTGCAATTAAGACAACCATAAGTTTGACTAAATAAACAAATTTACTTCACAGGGTTGTAACAACCAAATTACCAGAACTTTCTATACCACCTTGAAGCATACACATAATCCCCATAGGGTTCCAGTACTTATAGTGCAAAAAGCCATAATTAATTCAGAAGTAGACATTTCCTATTTTAACCTTTATGCTTAGGAATTTCCTCTCAATGGAGACCAGGTCTGTTCTTTTCTTCTTGGTTTCAGAAGCACAATTAAGATCTAGTTATTTCATTTAACATTGGAGTAGAACATGTTTGAGGAAAGGTGGGTTGACTTTATTTTCTTTATATTACATGTGGAGATACCTTATACTGATCTTGATTGTTACCTGTCCAGATCAGAGCCTTTGGGAATAGACCACATACAAATAAAGAAGCTATGTTCAAAGATATTAGCCATATGCTAAAGTGAAAGTAATTATTTCTCAAACTATTAATATTAAAGAATACGTTCGAGAATTAATTAATTATAATTATGTTAAATACCTGAATATCAGATGCCCTGATTGATACTGCTGTGATTTAGAAAATGTATTTTACTCTCAAGAAATATAATTGTATGTTTGTAAATCTTTTGTAGTTTCTTACACTGCTCACCAGAAGTAATAGATGTGAAGTTTCATCATTAGAAGTTAATCTGAAAGTGAATTTATGTTCGTTTTGGAGTGGGAAAGAAGATGGAACAAGCATGGGACATGATGCAAAGCAGGATCCTCAGTGTACCAAATGCTCATATAAAAACAACATAGGGATTTTGAAAATGCTGCACATCTTGGAAAAATTCCCTCCCACAAACTTCATAGATATTTTATATTTACAGGCCAAAGTTAAAGTTTTTTTCAAAGCAGTGTACAGAAATAATTCCTTGAACAGAAGCTCTACATCAGTCTGGAACATTATACAATGAAGATGCCATTTTAGATTTGGAATCACCTATTCTTTTTTCTCACAGTAAAGGAGAAGACAAACTATGAGACACAGAGATTCTTCATCCAATATGCTGTTCACATTTTTTATGGAAAATAATGCAATGTTATTTCTTTGAATCTTTGAAAATTTTATAAGTAAAGCTTTGTCACAGTTCAGCCCAAAGAACAAATGCAATCAAGGCTAATTCTGAATTAATATTCTTGATCCAATTAGAATTATTGAAATCCATAATCTCTTCTCATTTCTGCATAATAAAATTTTTCTGCTTGTAAATATCAGTGCAGCAATTTTGAAACTGCATAATCTAGCAGCTATGCAATATTTTTTTTTTTAAAAAAACCTTATAGGGACTTGCAAATAACATCTTTCAGAATGCTGCCAGTTGAGCTAATTTAACGGGTATTATATTTTTAATGTTTCAGGTAGTTATTTTCTTATACTATCACATTTACCAAGCCATCTTTTCTCAGTAGTCACAAAGATAGGCAAGGCAAGATGAATGTTTCATTGGGATAATATCTGGCCTTTTTTTTTAACTTTTGTATTAGAGATTACTGTATCTCAATGGCTGGTCATAGCAGATTATAGTAATTTGCATCAATGTCATTGATATAGTAGCTGTAATCCTACACCCAGTCATATGTGCTTCTTATCTGATAAAAACAGGCTTCATATTTTCTGGGTTTAGGATTAACAACATTGCCTGTATTCTTGAATCTGTAATACTTTGCTACACAATTGTGTCTTATCATAAAGTGTAAAAATGGGCTTTCTCTGATAGGGTAGAGAAGAAGCTCATCAAATAAAATTATGAGTTGTTAATATATTTGAGGATGTTTTTGGAAGCAATTAAAGTATCTTGTAAAGTTTGTGATAACATGAAAAAGTATTTAATAAAGGTGATGGAAACTTAACAAACTTAAAATAAGAAAAATAAGATGTGTATCAGATTATTTCATTATATTTATGCATTCTTTTCCCCTAAGTTCATTTTAGAAACAAATTTCTGCTGACTATTATTGTTACCATGTTTCCCCGAAAATACGACGTCCTGAAAATAAGACCAAGCCTGATTTTTGGGGTGGGCGTAAATATACGCCCTCCCCTGAAAATAAGCCCTAGTGGGCATGGCCAGCACAGGAGAAAGCCCTTCCCTTCCCCAGTCAGCCAATGGCAGCTGGGCCCCTTAATCAGGACCCGGGGATCAGCTGAGCTGATTGGGAGCTGCCTCTCCGTTCTCTCTCTCCCCAGTGTTCTTGGCGCTCACCCGCCTCCCATCCATCCATCCATCCCCCTTGCCTGCAAACTCCCACCCCACTCGCAAGAGAACAGCCGCCCGGCACCTCTTGCCACGTAGTGCCCACCCAGCGGACAACCCCCCTCCGGCCGGCCAGAGCACCACTCACCGACCGAGCGATAAGAGGCCGGTTGGGCCAGCCGCCTGCTGCCGAGTCTTCTGGGAGCGGCTGCACTGGGAGTGAGCTTCCCGCTCTATGGTTCCAGCTCCATGCGGGGCTAAGGCTCCCTTCGCCCTTCGCTGCCTCTCTGTCCCGGCTGCCGGAAGACATGGCAGCAGGTGGCTGGCCCGACCGGCCTTTTCTCCGCTTCCAGCGGCTTCCAGCCGGGGTTTACATCTTGCGGCCCACCCCGCCCCATCCACCGCCCCACCTGCTACCGCCAAATTGTGCCCCACCGCGAGACGCGCATTTTACTGGAGACTGGCAGCTCCGTCGCGTCTCTCGGCCAGTCTGTGCAGGGAAACATCTTGCACAGTAAAGAAAAACTTCTCGCGAGTGCGAGCAATTAACAAGTTCTCACACTTGCGAAAAGTTTTTCTTTAGTGTGCAAGATGTTTCCCTGCACAGACCAGTCGAGACACGCAATGGAGCTGCCAGACTCCGGTAAGATGCGCGTCTCACGGTGGGGCGCAATTTGGGGGTGACAGGTGGGGCGGGAGCTGGGCTGGGCCGGGCCGCAAGATGCGAATTCAGCTCCCCGAATCTGGCCTGCCGATCTCGGCCGGCGAGGGGGAGTGGCAGGTGGGGAGGGGTGGGGCAGCGGAGAAGCGAGACGCATGGAGCGAGACAGGGCTCCCCTTGCCGTCTCTTCTCCCTGCCTCGTAGGACATGGCAGGAGCTGGAAGCCCGAGATCAGCAGGCCAGATTTGGTGAGCCGGACGTACCGCTGCCACTTGGGAGAAGAAGAGTGTGAGGAGGCGGATGCGTGTCTTACCTGACTTCCAGCTCCTGCCATGCCCGGCGAGGGGGGGGAAGAGACGGCAAGGGGAGCCCTGTCTCGCTCCATGCGTCTTGCTTCTCCGCCACCCCACCCCTGCCCACCTGCCACTCCCCCTCGCCGGTCGAGATCAGCAGGCCAGATTCGGGGAGCTGAACGCGCTGCCGCCGCCTGGGAGGAAAAGAATGTGAGAAACAGGCTCTCTCGCAGCGCCTCTCTCTCTTCTCCTGAGTGGCAGTGGTGCGTCCAGCTCACCGAATCTGGCCTGCTGATCTCGGGCTTCCAGCTCCTGCCATGCCCGGCAAGGGGGAGAGAAGAAGACGGCAAGGGGAGCCCTGTCTCGCTCCATGCGTCTCGCTTCTCCACCGCCCCATCCCTCCCCACCTGCCACCCCCAACCTGGCACTCCCCCTTGCCGGCCGAGATCGGCAGGACAGATTTGGGGAGCTGAACACGCTGCTGCCACCCGGGGGAGAAGAACGTGAGAAATGGGCTCTCTCGCAGCGCCTCCTCTCTCTCTTCTCCCAAGTGGCAGCGGTGCATCCGGCTCACCGAATCTGGCCTGCTGATCTCGAGTGGCAGTGGCTCTGACCCGATCCTCGCCGGCAATGCGGCGGGCAAGAACCGGCCACACCGATCCCACTTCATGGCTGCGCAGACAGCCCGCACTGGCCACTGCTCGGAGCTCCGGCACCAGTCCCCCTCCCCCCCCAGTACAGGGGTGGGTTCTAACTTACTTCGCTGCCGGTTCGCTTCCTCCCATGTCGCGTGGGCGCGCCTCAGCGCGCGCATGCGCAGTGCCAAAAAAATCTGAAAAAAATAAATAATTTTTAAAAAGCCAAAAACAACATGGCGACCGCATGCACAGTGCCGGAAACTCGGCTTCTGCACATGCTCAGAAGAAATAAATAAAAAATAAAATAGAAAAAATTAAACTTTTTAAAAAAAAAGAACACCGAAAACAAGATGGTGACCGCATGCACAGTGCTGGAAACTCGACTTCTGCACATGCTCAGAAGAAAAAAAAATTAAAAAAAATCCCCAAAAAATCAAAAAAAAAATCAAAAAAAAAAAGATGGTGGCCCCCACGGACTGGCACCGACTGATCCGGTTCAGTGATGTCATTGTGACATCACCAGCAGGCCGCTACCGGTTCAGGAGAACCAGGAGGAACCCACCCCTGCCCCAGTCCCAGGTCGACAGGACTAGGGCTGGCAAGAGTTTTTTTGCGGCTGCCACTAAGAGAAGGGGCGCGCAAGCTAGGGTTTGCAGGATTGGCCTCCATGAGGCCGTTCCGCGTGGATGGCAGGTGCGTGTGGGGCATCTTCCCCCCCTTCCCCCCGCCTCCTCACCTCGTGCTGTTTACATGGGAAGCAATGAAAAAGCTGCCACGATTGCTGGAGGCAGTGCCTGAGCGGCATGCGGCGAAGCTGCGGGCCGAGGTTTAGGGGCCTCCTGCACCTCAAAAATAATAAGACCCCCCCCCCGATAATAAGGCCAAGGCCATATTTCGGGAGTCAAAAGAAAATAAGACCCTGTCTTATTTTTGGGGAAACACGGTACTAACTACTGCTGTTACATTGTGCATAATTCATATGCATATAGAAATATTTGGTACATTGTTGTACATTCACAACTGTTAAAATTTTAGACTAAATATTAAATTCATGAATAATGTCTTTTGCAGTGTACATATGTATTAAATTCTATAGCCAGCAAACTTTACCTTCTTCAGAAAAAAAACAAATACTGTATTTTCCTTCTCTGGTTCAATATTACATAGTGGTCAGAAGCTGATGTTCAGCAAGCATGAAATTCCCAAACCACATTTGCTTGCAATGTGAAAAAAAAAAATCCAGGAAGGGGCATTTATAGGGAAAAAAAGTCATGAGGGACAAGTTACAAGAACCTGAGTCTTTTCCCGTTCACTGGTTTTTCTCTAAAGAGTTTGTTTCAATTTGTACAAAAAAAAAACACCCAATATGAAAGATTTTTCTTTTATTCAGAACATTTAAGACAACTTTAATTAAAACATAATATTGGCTGTGTAGCGTGGACATAAGTGAACTGCGCAATTATGAGAGTTAATTTGTTTTTTGTTTTTTAACTAAATCAACTTTTAAGAACCAGGTGCAAAATACTGAGATCAGTCAGAGGACTGACTGATACAAAGGACAAGTACAAAGGACTGTAACTAGAAATAAAACGAAGTTTTGGATACAAAATACTTTTGAGAATCAGAATCAAAGTTAGCTTTTTCAAATAAAGTTTTTTTCCTACTGTAATTATCCCTTCATTCTCCATAGTGGGTGGAGCTAGCATCCAGGAATGGGTTGACCTCATCCATTCAGCCTGTAGGACTGAGTCTGTTAAAGCTGAAAAGCTCCGCCTCTGTTGCCGGGACTCCCAGCTACGACTCAGTCCTCAGACTGGACGGACGTGGTTCCATTTCTCCCATTCCTTTTTTGCTAGCTCTGGATTTTGCAGCTTTCTTCAGTTTGTGATTAGTCTCAGCTGACTCTCATTTCATCTCGAGTCACTGAGTGGATCGTGGATTGTCTTCGGATCTTCATCCTGTGAGTTAATCCCAGCTGACTCGACTACATCTAGAGTTGCTGGGTGGATTGCGGCTAGGAGCTTTGGCTTAAGCCGCGGCGACCATTGCCCTGTCTAGCTGGTGATCCTTCAGCCACCCAGTCGCCGGGTGCTTGCGGCAAGGAGCTTCGGCTCGAGCCGCCACAGCAATTGCCCTCCAACCTACTGTGGCATTTTGACCGCGACGGGGCTCTGCCTCTAGGTCTGCCTCCAGAGCTTCACGCTCCGCTGCCATTTTGGGGCGACAAGCAGCCTAACGAGGTCTGACCCTCTCTGAGCTGTGCGGTAGTGGCCTCTGGAGCTTTGCGCTCCACTATCCACCCCCCATATCACCGCATTGTGCCTTGGGGGTGAGAGAAAATCCAAGCGGTTGCATTTGGGCTTGCAAGTACTTATTCAGAGGGTGTGCATAGCCACCCAGCTGCAGCCCACCGCTCGTCGCAGGAGCCTTGCGCTCGAGCAACCTCGGCCACAGGAGCTTCGGCTCCACCTTGGATACCACAAATTGGTTGGCTGCTGTTACTGAGGAGCGTGTGTCGCAGGAGCTTCGTGCTCGAGCGACGGGCAACGAACACTTTTCCTCCCCGGGGCCTTGGAGCTTGCTTCTTCCCACCTGTGCCGTTTTTGAGCGCCATTTTGATCTGCCCCAGCTGCCCTACAGCTGATCGCCTTTACCGACTCCCAGCTGATTGCAAAAAAATTGCCTCCTGCTCCTCAGAATAATTCCTGGACAAGCTATTTTAACACGCTGAGCTTAACGGGATCTTCACCAAAGCCTACGGACAGCCCTCAGCGGGCTTCCATTTATTAGCAGCACGAGGAGCTCCAACAAGATGGCGGACAAGGCCTCCACTGCTGCAGCTACTAAGCCCAGGTCGGGCAAGAGGCATAAGAAGTCTTCTCCCATTTCCGAGGAGCAGCCCAGCACTTCTAGGAAGGGCTCAACCAGAGGAAAGGGTCATCAAAATAAACACAGTTCATCCAAAGCTACTGAATGCGATGAACGTCATAGGGACAGGGCGTTACAAAAAATCTGCGCTCAGTCAGCTATTGCCCTCTCTACCTCTGCTCCCCCTCTGGGAGCGGGAGAACATTCATCCACCAGGCCTCCTCTAGTCCCGTCCCCAGGTGCTTCGGGGGCCCAAATTTCCCTGGATAACTCAGATCTGGCCATTGACAATCCAGATATCTGGGGTATTGCTGACCCGAATCCTCCAGTGGTTCCCTCAGGCGAGGTGACTTCCGAATCTACAGGCCCAGTCCCGCCATCCGCAGCGGACCCCACCCCAAACTGGGGAGTGCCACCCTGGGGTCCCGCTGGCCTTCAGTCAATGATTGCCGATGCTATTAGACAAGGCATCGCAGCGGGCCTGCACCAACTTAGTAGACCATCTTCGGTGGTGTCAGAGATTTCGCATCCGTCTCTACAAGGCCCAGAGCAAGCTGGACCCAGTTCCAGGATCCACCTTCCTGAGCGTTATTCATTGGCTTCTTCGAATGGTAGCCAGTCACATCTGACAGATGACGAGCGCAGGGATCTTGATCTCTCCGATGACGAGGGTCTTACTTCTGATCAGCCGGTTCCCTCGGGCCTGTTCCAACCGGGCCTGTTTAAGTCATTATTGTTCAAAGCCAAGAATTTGGCCTGCCTCGGACAGCCTCCAACAACATCAGCGGAGTCCGCTGCAAGCCACACTGACCCATTGTTTGCTGAACATACTCCGGAGGCCGAGGTTATACCATCATCTCAGATTTTTGTGGACTCTGTCCAGCGTCAGTGCCAATCTCCTGCCTCCGGCCCCACTCCTGTGGCCAACAGGAGATTCTTCAACGTCGGGTCGGAGCTGGCCAACATTCTCCATATTCCACTAGTGGACCCTCCAGTAGCAGCACTTCACTCCCCCACTACCATGCCTGGGGACCCGGAAGAACTACTGAAACCGGAGGACAGGAGGACGGAGCAGGCACTCCAAAAAGCACATCAGGCAGCTGCCTGGGCGGTCCGGGCATCCTTGACGGCGTCCTTTTTCACCCGCACATCGTTAATTTGGCTACGCCAATTATAGGACCGCCTTCCTGCTTCGGACCTTAGAGCCCAACAGGACCTAAACAAACTAGTGGCAGCAGCCCAATTTTCTGTGGATGCCACCCTACAAGCAACGAGATTTGCATCCAAAGCCATTGCTTCCTCAGTTGTGGCCAGACGTGGGGGGCGGGTGGAGAGCTATTCTGGACCTTAAATGCCTGAACTGTCACATTAGATACAGGAGGTTCAAGATGCACTCCCTCCAGTTGATCCTTGGGAGCATTCGTCAGGGCGACTTCCTCGCCTCCATTGACCTTTCTATTGGCCTACCTGCATATCCCCATCTTGCCCTTACACCAGCAATTCCTTCGGTTCTGTTATGCAGGTGGGCACTACCAGTATAGGGCCCTCCCCTTTGGTCTCTCCTCTGCTCCTCGTGTGTTCACCAAAGTGCTAGCGGTGGTGGCGGCTCATCTTCGAACCTTGCCCGTGCGTGTCCAGTGTTAGATGATATATTAATTCAGGCATCCTCTAGGGATCTAGCGGTAGCACATCTCCAGGTAACGATCAGCACACTGAGACACCACGGGTTCTCCATTAATATGGAGAAAAGCCACCTCTCACCCTCTACCAGTTTGCTCCACTTAGGAGCCATTATAAATTCCCTAGAGTGTAGGAGCCATTATAAATTCCCTAGAGTGTCCTGCCTCTCCTTGTCCCAGGAGAGGTAGGACAGCACCAGGGAGTTTTCCTCTTTAGTCCAGAACCAACGTAGGGTTCCCCTCGCCCTACTTTCCACTCCCCTGGGTAAAATGATATCCAGCATCGCCATCACACCCTGGGCGCGCCTACACTCTAGGGATCTTCAATGGTTCCTTTTGCCGTTCCAGAGGTCAGGCCGCAGCAACTCACCACCCAAGGTCCTGGTTCCAGCAGAGGTGCTCCACTCCCTGAACTGGTGGTGGTTGACCGCCATCTCAAAGGGCTGTCTATTCCGGGAGCCCCACAGAGTGGTAGTCACCACGGACGCCAGCCTATTCGGCTGGGGAGCACACTCCCAGGCATGCATCACCCAGAACTGCTGGACACCACTCGAAACCAAGTGCAGCATCAACTGGTTGGAGCTGCGGGCTGTTTCCCTGGCCCTACGTTGATTTCACCATTTAGTATCTGGCAAGCACGTCCTAGTGCTCACAGACAATGTGGCGGCAAAGGCCCACATAAACAGACAGGGAGGCACCAGGTCGCGTTCCCTAATGCAGGAAGCCAAGAGACTGGGCCTCTGGGCAAAGCGTCACCTCCTCTCCATCTCGGTGGATCACATCTCCGGGGTTTCCAACACTCAAGCAGATTGGTTCAGTCATGAGCTACTATCGACCATGCAGAGTGGCGGCTGTATCCGGCTATCTTCCAACAGCTAACGAGCCAATTCGGCCTCCCGGAGGTCGATCTTTTCGCAACCCTGGAGAACACCCACCTGCTGAGATTCTTTTTCCGCTTTCAGGGTGCGGAAAGAGTAGACGCGCTTCGCTGTCCGTGGCCTCCGGGCCTCCTATATGCATTTCCTCCCCTACCTCTCCTGCCCAGAGTCATCTGGAAGGTCCTGGAGGAGAGGGCGGAGGTTCTACTCTTGGCTCCACATTGGCCCAGGAGGGCCTGGTTTGCCGACCTGAAGGCGCTTTCGGTGACACTGCCCTGGAGGATTCCTCAGTGCGACTCCGCCCTCAGCCAGGGGGCGTTGGTACACCTGGACCCCTGGTGGTACCAACTGACCGCCTGGCGCTTGAGCGGGGCGCTCTGAGGAGGCAGAACTTTTCTTCCAAAGTTATCTCCACCATCCAGGCTTCTAGGAGACCTTTGTGCAACTCTCAAGTTGAGCCTGGTCTCCAAACCAATGCCTTAGAAGGGAAGACAGTTTGGCAGTTATTTGAACTGCCACTACTTTCTAAAATCTGGTAGGGGTAGCCTTCCCTAGATATTCTGGTTTTTTGAAGAAATCCTACAAAGAAATGTGAAAGTTAAGAGTTTGTAGTAGATATACTGCTCTGCTCACTAGACTTAAATGTCAGAAGGCATTGTTCTAAATTAATTCACTAATAAAATGAATTTGAGATTACAGGTTTAGGTTAAAACCACGTAAGTTAGAAGATCAGACTTTCTGTAAAGCACAGTTCACTGGGTGAACTATGATAACTGTAGTGATAACTTCTCTGTGATCAAAAGGTACATTTTTTCATGAAAAAGTTGTCAGAAGCCACATCAGGCTGAATTGATGCCAAATTCCAAGTGGTAGATATTACTTTTATTGTTTCCTCCTTCCTTTCGTTATCACTTCTTCACACACTACCCATCTATTCATTAAAACAGAAACATGTACACACATACATTCTTGGTAGGACTTGAGGACCAGAAAACATATCTACTAGCTCCTTTTCCTGCAGCAGTGTATTGAGGGTCCCAAAGGTGCTTTTTCCAAAAGGCAACTGGACTTTCTTGGTTTTTCCTTTGAAAAATTTCACTTCTCATCCAAGAAGCCTCTTCAGAAGCGAAACATTTTCAAAAGGAAAAAAAAGTCCAGTTGCCTTTTGGAAAAAGCATCTGTGGAACAACCATGACCTGGATGATTGAGAATCTTCATAGACAGTGCACTGAGGGGTATAGTCTAAAGCTCCGGAAGGTGTTAGAAGCAAAACCATAAGAGGGCAGTACCAGCAATATTATTCCAAAACTGGGTTATGTTATTTTCAGTCATCGTTTTCTGGTTGAGATGTACATGAGCTAGCCTGCTTTCTTTTCTCTGCATGATGATGTGGAAGGAGACTGAAATGTACATGTAAGCTAGTTAATTCCTTTGTGTTGAAAGTTAAACTACTACTTCAACCTGATATAATTCTAGCACATCTGGAGAGCAACACTAAATTCTCAACCACTATCCCAACCAATGATAGTTGTTCCAACACTCTTGGAGCCATAAAGTTGGAAAAGGTTGTTACGAACAAATGCAAAACAACAGTATTTATTTAGGCTCCTGGTGTGTATATTTGAAAAATTGACACAAGAAGATGCACAACAGAAGTTATTCCCTGAGGTAACATTAATACTGTGCAATAGTTGTATGCAGAAGTTAACACACCAGGTGTTTTTTTTAAAGCTATCATAGGTCTTGCATTGCTTCAGCATGATTATTTTAAATCTGAAAAGTCGAGATGATAGAATTTTAATTATTTTATCAACTAAAATATTGATCAGTGGAAGCTTTAATGAGGCATTAATTAATTGGTGCAGTGAGTTAGATTAAATATTGCTTAATTTTGAAACTAGAATGTCCTAAAGAATAAAAAATTTAAATAGTTCTATTTAGTTGTGAACTGTTTATTAAATTGTAGAATACCATGGATTGCCTTCAATATCCTAAATGCAATTATATTGAGGTGTTAATAAAGAGATTAAGAACATTTTAATTGATTTCATAGATTAATTTATTTAAAAGTGCCAATCAATAGTTGGTTGTTCAGTTTACAAAGTGCATCCTGACTCAACACTTTTCCATGTTTTGACACCCTGACACCCTCTTAAACACTGGCAACAATCTCAACAAATTGTTTACACAAACAGCAAAGGTGATTTTGGAGAAATTATATATTCTGTGGTTTCCAGATCTGATTTTCAGATAACCTTTTTCCATGTTGACCTTGTTTATTTATTGCTTGCCAATGAGCCACTGGGTTGTAGAGAATTTGGGAATGTGTCCTTCATTCATGTGAACTATTGGCCACCTCATTGTACGATGTTGGTATAGCTGAAAGTGGTTTATATTCTACTAAATCATAGCATGCTTTCTTTGGTTTGGGATTTGCATGCTGTGTGAATTCAGACATTGTAATTTGCACACCATGGCTTAAGAATTATTGTAATGTTTGAGACCAGCCAAATATTTAATTTAAAAACCTGGTTAAACAAATCACAGTATAGCATAATGTGTATCTAGTATGTCTGATATAGCCAGATCTTAAATGATAATATATATTGTAGGCAAGGATTTATAACAGTAGGTAAGCTTCATAAAAGGAAACTTGTCTTTTTTTATCTTTATGATCATTGTGAAACTCCTAAAAAGCTTCCAATATTTTCTTGAAACTGTAAGAACAATTAGCCTTATATAGGCACTCATTAAAGTAAAATTGAAATGTGATTTTGGTTTTAAAAAGGACTCTAATGTCACCTCCCTACTATCCTTAAATTACACATAATAATTTGAGAAATAATACAGAGATATCAGAATATACATTTGAAGAAACTAAATTGCCAAATTAACTTTTAAATGTGAGAGGATGATTAAGGAATTGGTGAAGAATATGAACTTTTTAACCCTCCATGGAGCTATTTTGATGATTGAAAGAACCCACTGAAAATCAGCAGTTCAAATTAACCATTTCCATAAAATGGGAATTGAAACATAGAGGATGAACATTTTAATGAGAAACATTATAATATTTGGTGATGACAATAAGCAAGAAGGCTTCTTTCATTATTCTGTTGATAAAAGAATGTAATTAGTAACATTGAATGTAAAATATGTTTGTAATTTTTTAAAATGAGCTATATGATTGGTAAAAATTACTTGAGAATTTTTTAAAGGTACATCTTCTACTTGGTCTGGAAATATACAATCATGATTTTTATTTTACTGATCTAGGCTGTACACTTAAGTAAGTAACATTAAGTAACATTCCATTTGTTTAAAATATGTACATGTTAATAAATTTTTGAAGCATACTTTATGACTATCTTTTTGAATTTTATTTAAACATATACAGGAAACTGACCTCAGTAATTAAAACTGGCTTATAATAACTTCAAGATACATTTTGTTTCTTGTTCTTATGGATTTTTATTGAGTTTGTCATTTTTGTAATGAACAACAATGCAGTATATTTTAAATGTGTGATGCTTCATTCTTATTTCTAATCAGCTGCTGGCATGGAAGAGTGAACTGAATGGATTGTCCACAATGTGCAAAATTAGTCTAGATAAGAGTATTCTGTCTTCTACATGCCAAGAATCAGCAAGGACCCAATACATTTGTGACTAAGAAGAAAACAAGAAATCTTTTGGAAGAAATCTGTCTCCAATACAATATCATCATTCATCATCATTTTAGCCTTCAGGATGAAGGCCTGTTCTGCAGATTTCCAACCAATACAGTCCTGAGCTTTCTTTTGCCAATTGGGCCTGCAATATTTGCTGATGTCATCGATCCATCTTGTTTTAGGTCTCTTTCGTGGATGCTTTTTATCAAGTGGGATCCATTTTATGACTGCCGTGGTCCACCTGCCATCTGTTCTTGCTATGTGACCAGCCCATTTCCATTTCCATTTCCATTTTTTTACTCCCTTGATGATATCGTATACTTTTGTTTGTTCTCTAATCTATGTGAGGTTTTTCTATTTTGTCTTGTAATGCCAAACATGTATCTTTCCATGGCTCTTTGCGCCACTCATAGCTTTTGTATCAATTGTGAGATTAATGTCCATGTTTCACTGGCATGTTAGAGCAGGTAGCACACTGATCAAAAACTTTTTTCTTCAGCCATAGTGGGAGCTTGTTCTTGAATATTATGCTTAGGTTGCCGAATGCCTGCCAAACACATTTAACATGCTGTTCAATTTCCTTTATTGTATAATCTTCCATTGAGATCCGTTGGCCAAGGTATATGCTCTGTAGTAAATGTATTTAGGATAGCCATTTTTTCCTACATTAAAACATAGTCTGCTTATGACCTTAAATAATATTCTGAGACACAACTTGCACTGTTGCCAATTTTGAACAGACCGTAGTAGGCAACCTGATACCTTTAGGATTATTTAAACTGCAACTTTATAAAACACAGCCAATAATGTAACCCATTGAAATCTTCCATTGGAATCTATCATAAGGATGTCTTCTACTGCTACTTTCCAGATAATATGATTGACTTTATGATTGCAGCCAGATGAAAACCTTCAAAACCTTTATAAATTGCAAGAGGCACTCTTTGACTTTCCAATATAATAATTTTAAATTACTCCAGTCTAGTTAAGTGCAGAAGTTCATGTGTAGAATTTAAATGAACACCTGTTGGCTCTATTTGCAATTGATTTAAATTTCACTGCAGTGTACTCTAGAATTGCCTTCAATTATAGTTGTGCTTCATTGGCCTTAAGTTAGCGTAAGGTATGTGTCAGATTTGACTGACATTACATTCCAAACTAATTAATGGAATTCAAAGTCACTTCCACTTCCAGCAGTGTCAGAATTCTTATAAGACACTTGCAAAGTGTTCATTTTGTACTAAAGTGGAGTGCGGTAAGATCCTCAGTCTTTGTTCTCTGTGCTAATTAATCTGAGAGAACAATTAGCCTCTATTTGTTCTTTGGGAAGAGTCCTTTGGGAGTTGGGCGGCATACAAATATAATAAATCTAATCTTCCATTTTTCTCTGGATTTGACAGAACCTTTTTTGCTAAATAGACATACATAGATTTGACAAAACTGATTCATTCAAAGATTTGCCATAATTTTTGTATATGTTACTACTGGGGACTTAGAACACACTGAAAAGTAATGAAGTCTTGTATTAAATATTTTCTAGTGTGTAATTCTTTGATTTCATACTAAATGGTATGCATCAAGATATTGAACATAGCCAAGAAGTTTGGTTCCAGAATTGTCTTTTTATTTTGTGCCAAGGCAGCACAGGGAGAAATATGGTAGCCTTTGCTGAGCTGTGATCTTAACAGGCATGATTTCAGTGCCTGCTCAAAAGAGTAAACCATCAAGCTGCAAGAACTGCTGGCTTGGAATATGTCTTGGAGAGACATGGATGCAGAGTATATTTTCTATTTTCCAATTTCTTTCTCTCTAGAACAGTGTTTCTTATTCTCAACAACTTTAGGATGTGCAGACATCAACTCCCAACATGCTGCCTAGAGATTCTGGGAGTTGAAGTCCGCACATGTTAAAGCTGTTGAGGTTGAGAAACACTGCTCCAGAGCAAAGCACCTTTTGTTCTTCCAATAACAATGGAGTGTTGGATACATGTATCTCACCATGTTCTTTCTTCCCCTGTGCAAATCAGGGAACTTTTTATCCAAACTGCTGTGTCTCATTGTTCTGATGCTTTTGACACCCCCCCTCCTTATTCAACACACCCACCACCACCTCCTGTCAGTTTGTCCAGCTGCTTTCAACAAAATCCATATCTGTCAGTCCTGAAGAAACAAGAACATGATACTAGTTTAAGCTATGCTGACAGAATTTCTTGAATATCCTCTTTCACAAATACTGTAACCCTCCCTGCTTTCAGTGGTATTGTTCTTGATGCTATTGCTATGTTTATATACAAACTCAATCACTTTCAAGCACAACAGTGGTTCCCTCTCCAGTCCCAGCAAATGTGCAACTGTTAATTGTATGTAGGCCTTGAGAATTTTCTACAAAGGCAGAGTTTCAAAAACCATATTTCCTATCTGGGTAAATTCTTGTATGCTTTTCCTTTCTCGCACTGCAACAAGCAGTGACTCTGATGTCAGTTCAATAATACTCTTCATTTGCCAGCAAATGTAAAAGCCTGACTTGGAAACTACAATATTATCTTGAAAGGGGTGTCCCTCACATCAGAAATAATTAAAGAATTTCAAAATGTGTGGACAAATAAATGTAATACTTGTCTGCAACTATTTATTTATTTGTTTGCTTGATTGTATATCTCCTTTATTATTTTTATAAACTACTTAAGGTAGTGAACACACACTTTCCTCCTCCTATTTTCCCCATAACAACAACACTGTGAAATGAGGTGGGCTGAGAGAGAGTGACTGGCCCAAGATCACCCAGCTGGTTTTCATGGCTAAAGTTGAACTAAATTCATGGTCTCCTGCTTTCTAGCCTAGTACCTTTAAAGCAGTTGCATTTTTTCATAATAAGGTGACAAATAAGAGCTACATTTGCAAACATGCAATGCTCTCATGTACCATTTTGAAATAAAACCCAATGTCTTGCATAGCTCTATTAGCTTGCTTAATTGGGTCTAGGACAACTCAGCACAGCCAACTCGCCATAGGTCAACTCACTTTAGGACAAGTGTTACACTAATATCAAAGAAACGGTAGAATGAACTAAGGATCCAGAAAATAGAGGATAAATCAGAAGAAACCAGGGGGCGGGGGAATGGAGGAACTGACACAAGCAAATAAGAATCTCGAGGAGACAGTTATCATTCTGGAAATGGAGAAAGCAGCTCATTTCCTAAGATTTCAAAATATAGAAGAGGATAAAGAAGACCTCCCTGAAGTGATGACAGAGCAAATAGATCGACAGATGATGCTGTTAATATGGCTCTGCACTACATCCTACAATATCTTGAATCTCCAAAGACCTACGCACGCGTCCTCTTTGTAGACTTTAGTTCAGCATTCAATACCATCATTCCAGATGCTCTTCTAACTAAGCTAAACCATCTAGCGGTACCTGAACACGCTTGTAAGTGGATCATAAGCTTCCTACCGAACAGGAAGCAG
>QLTV01003451.1:666512-683337 GCA_003457575.1 Thermophis baileyi
AACACAGACTTCTGAGGATAATCAGAACTGCAGAAAAAACAATTACTATCAACCTGCCTTCCATTGAGGATCTGTATATTGCACGAGTCAAAAAGAGGGCCGTGAAAATATTCACTGACCTCTCACATCCTGGACATAAATTGTTTCAACTCCTACCCTCAAAACGACGCTATAGAGCACTGCACACCAAGACAACTAGACACAAGAACAGTTTTTCCCCGAATGCCATCACTCTGCTAAACAAATAATTCCCTCACCACTGTCAAACTATTCACTAAGGCTGCATTACTATTACTATTAGTCTTCTCATCGTTCTCATCACCCATCTCCTCCCACTTATGACTATATGACTGTAACTTGTTGCTTGTATCCTTATGATTTATATTAATATTGATTGTTTCCTGATTGCTTATTTGTACCCTATGACAATCATTAAGTGTTGTACCTCATGATTCTTGATGAATGTATCTTGTCCTTTTATGTACACTGAGAGCATATGCACCAAAGACAAATTCCTTGTGTGTCCAAACACACTTGGCCAATAAAGAATTCTATTCTATTCTATTCTATTGGCAAATGTGTCAGCCTCCATGCTGCTTGCTTGCTTCGGCTGCCATAGGAACGGGGGGATGGGGGGAGGTTTAGGTATTTTGGAGGAGAGGGGAAGCGGTGCTGGAGATGTCTCCTTGTGTACTTGATTAGAGGGTTAGGGAGGAAAGTTCTCATCATATGTTGCGCGGCTGAATGGACATGTTTATAGCTGGCTCAAGGTCAACGGTTTCTGCAGACTAGATACGGAGGCTCCACCTGAGAAGATGGCCACATGACAGCTAGGGGGCATTGGGATTGGAAAGCCCGGGTCTTTCGGGGGGAGGGATTTGGGATTACTTTCTATATGTTATTTTCGCGCCTTTGCCTCAGATCTTGCTTTTAACTTGTTGCTATCAGTTCTTATGCAGTAAAAGTACCGTTCTCTACCATCATGGAATTGGGGTCTTTCTTTCCTGGACTTTGAGCGGAGGCACAGCTGACATTAAGCAAGATCTGCTCTATTGGCCAACCCAGAGAAAACCTTCTACCGTGGGGGCTAAGCGAAAATATGTCTAGCCCAGACAGTGATCAGGAGGACTTGGGAGCTGCTGGGTCGACTCCCCCCCCAGTCACGCCATAGCTGGGAGAGATCGGAGTGGGTGTGTGAGCCACTGATTGAAGAGAAGCCGGTCAGAGCCAAATGGTCGCTGGGTATAGGATGGCAGGAGGCTTTGGAGGAAATCCCCTCTGGAGTAACAGCAGCAAGACGTCGGGGGGGGGGGAGAGAAGCTGCCTGGCAGGTAGAGGACAAAGGGGACCTCCTGCTAACTCAAGCTTTGCATCTTCTGAAAGAAGCTCTGGAGAGTCGGAGAGGTCACGAGAGGTATGCCTTGCCTGGGGGGAGGGAAGCCGAAGAAAGGGGGGGGGAGAGGGAGAAATCCTAGCCACCCCTGAAGTGCTTCCTAGAGCCCAGCCAGACCCAGTGGGGGCTGTAGGAATGCAAGCTGCTGCCACAGCCCAAGCCCCCCCAGGGTAATTCCCCAGAGGTGTCGAATTCCAAAGATTCCTCCAATAGGAGTAAAATACAATGGGGATCCCAAGGCTTTGGGATTCTTCTTAACCCAAGTTTGGAATCACATGCAAGAGTATGGGGAGGATTTTCCTTCAGAAGCTGCTAAAGTCAGATGGGTCACCATGGCCCTGGAAGGAGCCGCGGCTGAGTGGATGGTGGCCCTCCATGATGAGGATTCCCCAGTGATGAGGGATTATGATGCCTTTATGGCCGCCCTCAGAGTGTGTTTTGATGACCCCCTGGCTGAACGGAAGGCTAGAACCAGGATGAAAACCCTAAGCCAGGGGAGGAGATCGGTGGCGGAGTACACCCAGGAATTTCGCCGACTGGTGGTCCATATGCGGGAGTGGTCACCAGAGGCCCTGATGGAATGCTACAAGGACGGCCTCAATGAGGATGTTTACCAAGGCTGCTGCTCTCGAGGAGCCCCCTGAGACCTGCAATGCTGGTATGTGATGGCGGCCGAGGTGGAGATTGACCAGGCCAGAGATCGGTACAGGGGAGGTCGCAGTGGGAGCAAGCCTTCCCCCTCCGCATCGAAAGAGGCCCCTAGAATGGCAAGAGGGGGGTCAGGATCAAAACCCAGATCATCTGCCTGCTTCAGATGTGGGAAGGAGGGGCACCGAGCCGCTGAATGTTTCTCCAAGTCAGTCCCAAAGATGACCTCTGCTGGAAGAAAGAAAATTGACAAGCTGGCAGCAAAGAACCGCGAAACGGCTTTGAAAGGCGTGGAAGTCGTTGAGTTCGCTCCTCCAGGCCTGGAGGAGCTGGGAGCTCCGACCACCCCAGGGGACAGTGACAGCAACTCCGACCCCTTGGTAAGTCAGCACACGGGCCCCCTGACCATCCCAGTAGAACTGCATGTGCCATCTTCCGGTGCCCAGGGAAAGATGCTGGCCCTCTTGGATTCTGGGTGCACCAGATGTGTAATCAGCCCAGAGGTGGTGGAAAAAATGGGATTGAGACTGAGGACTATGAATGTGCCCATTGCCTTTTGCCAGTTGGATGGGTCAGTAGCTGGGGGGCCCCCCGCCCATTTTGTGACTGAGCCAGTTGAGATGAGGATGGGGGACCACCGAGAGACTCTGGGTTTTATTGTAGCCCCTGGGATGGAACGTCCCCTCATACCTGGCCTACCCTGGCTCTGAAAATGGAACCCTTATGTGAATTGGAGAACATCCGCTATGGCCAGCATCCACTATAGCCAGCAAGGAAAACCCTTCCACATGGCCAATGCCGCAGAGGAGCTGGCAGCAATAGGGGGCGAATGCATGGCGGGGGAGGAAAAACTCCCTAAGGAATATGGGGACCTCAGGGAGGCTTTCAGATGTGCTCTCACCCCATCGGCCCATGGACTGCAGCATAGAAATCCTGCCAGGGATAAAACTCCCTAAACCAAAGATTTACTCCATGACCCCACGCGAGCTTGAGGAGCTGCGGAACTTTATTGATAAAAACCTGAAGCGGGGTTTCATCCAACCTGCCAGGCCATGAGTGGCTGCTCCGGTGCTGTTCCGGGAGAAAAAAGATGGCTCTCTTCACTTATGTGTGGATTACAAGAACCTTAACGCCATTTGCGTTGGAAAATGTCTATCCCCTGCCCCTTATGAAGGACATGCTAGCACACTTAGCCAAGGGGAAGATTTTCACTAAACTGGATTTAAGGGAGGCCTACTACAGAGTCTGAATTAAGGAGGGGGACGAGTGGAAAACTGCTTTCAATTGCCCGTTAGGTTGTTTCCAGTTTCAAGTGCTCCCGTTCGGCCTACAGGGGGTGCCAGCAGTGTTCATGCAATTGATTAATGAAGTGCTCCATGAACATCTTTACAAGGGGGTCTTGGTCTGTCTTGATGACATTGTCATCTACACGGAAACCATGGAAGAACACGTGAGGTTGGTGCGATCAGTCTTGAAAAAACTCAGGGCTGCCATACTGTATGCTAAATTGTCAAAATGCGAGTTTCACCAGAGTAAAATTGACTACCTGGGTTACCGCATATCGCATGACGGAATTGAAATAGATCCGGAGAAAGTGCGGGCAGTTATGGAGTGGGCGGCCCCACGCACCCGTAAGCAGCTGCAAAGTTTCCTAGGCTTTGCCAACTTTTATCGGCAATTCATCCCCTCTTTTGCTAAGATCGCACTGCCGATTACCAACCTCCTAAAAACAAAAGGTGAGGCAAAGCCAAAGCCTAGTCACCCCCTATAGTGGACCATGGAGTGCCAGGCAGCATTTGAGAGGCTCAAACACTTATTTGCAGCTGACCCCATTCTCAAGCACCCCTTTTGTGGTCCAGGCCGACACCAGTGACGTGGTGGTCGGGGTGGTGCTGCTTCAAGCGAATGCCGATGGAACCTTGCAACCTTGTGCCTACACCTCCCGCAAATTAACTGAAACTGAAAGGAGGTGGGAAATTTGGGAGAAGGAAGCTTTTGCGGTCCACTGGGCCCTGTTCACCTGGAGACATTTCCTCGAGGGAGCCAAACATCCTTTTGAAGTGTGGACGGACCATAAGAACCTTGAGGCGCTTAAAACCCCAAGGAAGCTATCACCCAAGCAAGTCCGTTGGGCACAACATTTTAATCGATTTAATTTCTCCCTGCGTTATCTTCCTGGGGGAAAGAACTTTATGGCTGATGCTGATGCCTTATCCCGATTGCCCCAATATAACAGCACATGACCGGAAGTGATCTGGCCAGTAATCCCTACTAAACAACTGGCTGCTCCAGTTGTCACCAGGTCCCAAGGGAAGGTGGACCTGGATCTCTCTGCCGACTTAAACTCACAACTCGCAGAGGCACTAAAAACCGACAAATGGTTCTTAGCGCACTCAAACGAGTGCACTATTCGGGATGGCCTCACCTGGGTGGAGGCCAAGCTCTACGTCCCTGCTCTAAATAGGGAACTAGTACTGCGACAAGCCCATGATTCAAAGGCAGCAGGACATTTTGGGTTAGTTAAAACATTGCACTTGATTAAGAGACAGTTTTGGTGGCCATCTTTGAAAAAGGACATTGAAGCTTATGTAGCTAGTTGTCCAGTGTGTGCTGCCGCAAAGAGGCCACCTGGAAGACCGCAGGGGTTACTGCAAAGTGTTGCTAGACCGGGGGCCCTTGGAAAGAAATATCCATGGATTTCATTGTCGAGCTGCCCGAGAGTGGGGGAAATACGGTCATTTCGGTAATCACAGACCTGTTCTCTAAGCAGGTCCATTTTGTGCCCTGCTCCAAGATTCCGTCAGCGAAGACATTGGCCAAACTCTTTATTCAGCATGTGTATAGGTTACACGGTGTCCCGGAATGGATAATCTCGGACAGGGGGGTCCAATTCACCTCCCAGTTTTGGAAGGAGTTCCTCAGGTTGTTAGGCTCCGCCCAGGGCTTAAGCTCCACTCACCATCCCCAAACGAACGGGGCCTGCGAATGGACTAACTCGGTTCTGGAGCAATACCTCAGGTGCTATGTTAATTATCAACAAGATAATTGGGCTGACTTGCTACCTTTCGCCAAGGTGGCTTATAATAACTTCGTTCATAGCAGTACGGGATTTACCCCATTCAGAGTGGTCTATGGTCAGGATTTTGTACCCATTCCAGAATTACCACAGGAAAAGCCTCAGATCCCCTCTTTGATAGAGTGGATTGAGCAACTTCAAATGACTTGGCCCGTGACCCACAAAGCACTTGATGATGCTCACCAAGCCCATAAAAAACAGGCTGACAAGAAACGAGTAAAGCCTAAAGAATACCAGGTCGGAGATAGGGTTTTCTTGTCAACCAAGTACTTATAGACCACCCAGAAGTCAAAAAATGTGGGGCCTAAGTATGTGGGGCCTTTCCCGGTTGTGAAAATTATAAACCAAGTCACTGTTCAACTGGAACTTCCTAAAACCCTTAGGAGAATTCACCCTGTTTTCCATGTCAGTTTATTAAAACCTGAACTGACCTCCTCTCTTCGGCCAGATCAGTCCCCTCCTCCAGTTCCCCTACTTATAGAAGGTGAACAGCATTTCGAGGTTAAGGAAATTCTCGATTCTAGAAAACGTAGGGGCAAGATACAATATTGGGTGGCCTGGAAACACTTCCCTCCCTCACATTCTGAATGGGTGAACGAACGGGATGTTAGAGCCCCGAAATTACTTCAGTTGTTCTATTCCAAATACCCTGATAAGCCTTAAATGTATTTCTGCCTATGTGTTTATACTTACACTGTATCTGTTCTGTTATGTATCTTTTTCCCTAGGACTAACGTCCTTACTGAAGGAGGGCCGAATGTCAGCCTCCATGCTGCTTGCTTGCTTCGGCTGCCATAGAAACGGGGGGATGGGGGGAGGTTTAAGTATTTGGGAGGAGGGGGGAAGCGGTGCTGGAGATGTCTCCTTGTGTACTTGATTAGAAGGTTAGGGAGGAAAGTTCTCATCATATGTTGCGCGGCTGAATAGACATGTTTATAGCCGGCTCAAGGTCAACGGTTTCTGCAGACCAGATATGGAGGCTCCACCTGAGAAGATGGCCACATGACAGCTGGAGGGCATTGGGATTGGATGCCCAGCCCGGGTCTTTCGGGGGGAGGGATTTGGGATTACTTTCTATATGTTATTTTCGCGCCTTTGCCTCAGATCTTGCTTTTAACTTGTTGCTATCAGTTCTTATCCAGTAAAAGTACCTTTCTCTACCATCATGGAGTTGGGGTCTTTCTTTCCTGGACTTTGAGCGGAGGCATAGGGATAGGATAGCAAGAGATGGAGGGAGAGATTGATGAAATATTTAGAATAAGCACAAGTTACGCAAGGAGACACAAGGTCCCGAGGGAGGTACATGTGAGATTTGTTAAAAAAATCAATAAGAAGTACTGAAATACTAAAAAGGGCAAGGGACGATCCACTGAATTATAGAGGTAAAGAAATTGTGGTTCTGAAGCAGATCCCTAGGAGGGTAAGAGATTTACATAAGCAATATCAATTCCTGACCATAAAGCTGATTAAAAGAGAGGCAAACTGTAGATGGTTGGTACCAGAAGAAATACTAGTGAATTGGGAGGGGAAAAGATATAGACTGGATTCTATAGATAAAGCGTTAGAATTCTATGACAGTTACTTTGCTGCAAATAAGGGACAAGAAATAAGAGGAGAGTTAGAATATCAAGGACAAGAGGAATCAACAGGAGAAGAGAGGAAGACACAACAAGAAAAAGAAAAAATAGAGCAGAACGAGAAGGAGCAAGGGCAAAAGAACAGAGAGAAACAAGAACAACTAGGACTGTAAGACCTATATATAAATAACAGAGATGGAGAGGGAAAGTGAGATGTGGTCAATAAATATAAATGGACTGAATTCACCCACAAAAAGGGAAAAAAATCTTTACACGATTACAAAAATTAAAAGTAGATATAATTTGCTTCCAAGAGACTCAAATAAAAAAGTAGCACAGTAAACTACTTGAATACCCCAAAATTGGGAAACTACTTGAATACCCCAAAATTGGGAAACTATACAAAAGAAAAGAGGGGTAACTTTATATATTAAGGAAACAATAAATTCTAAACAAATTTATATCAAAAGCTGCATAAAAAGATATTAGAAGTGGAATATGAAAATATTTGTGTTGTAACAGATTTTAATGCAATTGTAGATGTAAGACTAGATTATAGAAGTAGCACGACTGGAAAAAAGGCAAGGAAGATACTCAGAAAGGCATTTTTTTAAATGGCAGAAGAAATTTCTATGCCCATAGAAATGGGCGAAAAATTTTGGTTATTCGATAGAATTAGATAAATGGCAGAAAATGTGGGACAGGAATTATAAATTAACAATGTCAACTGCATATAAAGAGAATAAATATGTTTTATAGATGGCATCTTGCACCGGCGAGGTTGGCAAAGATGTTTAAAGATAAATCAGCTAAATGCTGGAAGTGCCACCAGATACCTGGATCTTACTATCACATGTGGTGGACATGCGGAGACGCAAAGAAGTATTGGATAAAAATTAAGACATGGTTGGAAGAGATGATACAACAATGTATTGAGTTGAAACCAGAAATATTTCTGCTAGGGTTCTTACCTGAAATTTATAATAAAAAGAATGTATATTTAATTATTCATGTACTAACCACAGCTAGAATTGTATTTGCACAACATTGGAAAAGCGAAGAAACTCCTGTTGATGAGAAGGTGATTAGGAAAATATTAGAATGTGCAGAAATGAACAGATTAACATTAGAAATCAAGGGAAAAGAACAAACTGAATATGATATGATATGGGAAGTATTTTATCATTGGTTAGAGAATAAAAAAGGAGTTTGGAAATGAAGAAGACTGAATAATAGAAAATATATTAAGATAGAGATATTAATAAGATGTAAATTGTTAGTACATATAAGATGAGAATAATAATATTTAATGTTAATATGGTATTATTATTAGAAGATACTAAGAAGAAAATGAAGAGCTTTACAAGGTTTAATTATTTAAAATATTATAATTTTAAGTATAGAGAAAAAATATTAATGCGAATGTGAAGGAGGTTGTAAATGGTGAAGGATGTTGCACAGAGATACTTGTACCCAGACGACACACTGCTTAAGGAAAGATGGAATGTTTGTATGTTTGAAATAAAAAAATAAAAAAAACTTTTTTAAAAAAAAAAGAAATTTCTATGCAGGATGTATGGAGACAAATGAATCCGGGGGGAAATCAATATACATTTTGATTTGGGGCGGGGGGAGAAATACTTTGATGAATTAAATACAATAATTTTGAAATATGTTTGGCAAGGCAAGAATAAGATCGAAAATGTTGCAAGAGTCCAAAAACAATGGGTGCTTTGGACTACCAGATTGGGAGCTCTATTATCATGCAGCTGTACTAACATGGTTGAGGGAATGGATAACGCTTAGACACAAAAGATTACTGTTTCTGGAAGGTCATGGTCTCCAATTAGGATGGCATGCTTTTTATGGTATAACAAAAGCAACACTCATAGATACTTTCAAAGACATTATATAAGAAATGCTCTACTTTCAGTATGGGAAAAGGTGAAAGCAAAAATTTACATTAAAATTCCAGTTTGGTGCTCAACAATGGAAGCAAATATACATCCAAATATAGTAAATCTGGGGAAAATCTTAACATATAAAGATATTTTAAATGTGGAAGGGGTGGAATAGAATTATTAAAGAAAGGATGCAAAAGAAGGGACAAAATGAAATGTGAATGACAAAAATTAAAACAATATTTTAATTATTTTAAATAAATTGAATTGTTGAATTGTCCTGCAGTAAGTTGGCCACAGCGAGTTGTCCTGTGGCAAGTTGGCTGTGGCAAATTGGCAGTGGTTAGTTGGCTGCAGCGAGTTGGCTGTGGCAAGTTGTTCCTTACTGAGCTTAATCCATATTACATCTGTGGATACGTATGTTATAACACCTAATTGGGAGATTTAGAGAAGGAAGAATGCAAGTCATCAAAGGCAGGTAGATTCCTCAAAGAATAGATTTATTGGAAACATATATCCATACACATAGAAACTGGTTTTCATAGCAATATGAGACAGAGAAAAAATGTTATGTTAGAAATATGGATGAATGGGGAACCTCAGTTCTAATACTAATCCCTTTTCTTCGTTGCTCCATGCACTGACTTAGGCTTTACATAGAGACTCTTGGAAAACTCTCTCAGACAGTCATTTCATGCAGTTCAGTTTTTATCTTTTTAATCTTTACAAAAGAAGAAATCAAAATCAACTGATAGTTAATTTTAAGCACATTTAGGCATCAATCATATAATCAGATGCATTATTGAAAATAAAATTAACTCATAACTTGGCAGATGACATATGACAGTCCACCACACACACACACACACACACACACACACACACAAATCCAACCCCGGTACCTTTCCTAAGGAGAGATCAGTTGATATATATTTAATAGGCCAGCAATAAATTTTGCTCTAGCAGTTTGAAATACCTGACAGTGGCAGCAATTTGTATTTTATTGTTATTTTGGACAAATATCTGATGAAGAAATTGCATCAAGAGAAAATTGGCAAGAGGAAATAATATCCTTTAGTTATATTGCCAATATTAATTCTCCTATTAATTAATTCTTTAATTAATTCTATTAATTCTTTCTGTACTGTAGAATATTGTATTCAAAGCATCTGTATCAAATTGTGTTATATTTAATGGCATTATATCTAGTACAACTCCAAATCTCAACCAACAAATGCTCTGTCTTACACATTGGCAAAAAAAATCAGAACACAAAATACAAGCTGGGCGGATGCAACCTTGTAGACGATCCTCACTCTGTCAAGGATATTGGAGTACTCATCTCTAATGATCTAAGTGCCAGAGCTCACTGTAACAACATTGCCAAAAAGGCATTAAGAGTTGTTAACCTAATCTTGCGTAGCTTCTTCTCTGGTAATACTATACTGCTAACTAGAGCATACAAAACATTTGCTAGACCAATTCTCGAATACAGCTCATCTGTCTGGAACCCACACTGCATATCGGACATTAATACAATTGAGCGAGTCCAGATATATTTCACGTGAAAAGTCCTCCACTCCTCTGCTTGCAACAGAATACCTCACGCCACCAGGCTTGTAATTTTGGGCTTAGACAACTTAGAACTACGCCGCCTTCGGTCTGATCTAAATGTAGTTCATAACATTATCTGCCACAATGTCCTACCTGTCAATGACTACTTCAGCTTCAACCACAACAATACACGAGCACACAATAGATACAAACTTAATGTAAACCGCTCCAAACTCGACTGCAGAAAATATGACTTCAGCAACAGAGTGATCAATGGGGAGAGACAGGGCTGGAAATAAGTAAGGGGCATGCATAAGCACACCAACATGCCTACCGTCCCTGTCCTACTGTCCCCCATTTATTCATATTCATTTCCTGTACTCATAATCATATTTATACTTATATCTGTTACCTTATACATGCTTGACAAATAAATAAGTAAGTAAGTAAGTAAGTAAGTAAGTAAGTAAGTAAGTAAGTAAGTAAGTAAGTAAGTAAATAAATAAATAAATAAATAAATAAATAAATAAATAAATAAATAAATAAATAAATAAATAAATAAATATTGGATATAGCATTGGATTTGCTTGGAAAGATGAGTGCTGTAGGCCAATGAAGAGCATCAAGGTAAGAAGTCTGCATGAACAAATCTTCTTGATATAAACTGCTGATCCCTCATTTCATTCTGCAATACAGGTTCTCCGCAGATTAAGAACAAGTTTTGTCCTGTCTTTTTTGAATTGTCAGAACTCATACTTACAAATAGGCTGTCACTAAAAATGGTGGAATAGCATTCTTTCTTGGGCCAGTGAACCACTGAAGCCATGCAATGCTTTCAGGAACCATTGAAAACAGGCTGCATATTAAAAATGTGCAGTTTCAGCAGTTCTTGAAAGCATTCTGCAACTTCAGTGGTTCATTGGTTTGAGGAAAGGAAGTTTGAATGCTACAGGTTTTCAGAACTGCAATTTTGAAGAGCCTCAACCAACATGACCAATTGTGAGGGTTGTTGAGAGCTGTTTTTCAGAAAACCTATGGAGGATTAAGGGCCAAAAATTTCTCATTATATAATACAATATTTCATCTACTTGTTTTTAAAAAATATTTCAGATTTAGAATTAAAATAGTTTTCAAATTTAATGTTCCAAGAACTTAAAGGTGTATTCAGATATCATATTAAACCACAAATCCTGCTTTAACAAACTACAAAAAAAAATAGCAATGGGATGAGGCATGCAGCAGATTATCTCCTATTATGCAAAGATTAAACCAGCATTCAAGGGATAACAATTACCTATTGCATCTATACAGTTTGATAAATCATTTTTAAACCTAAATTTAAGGTTGGCTTCTAATCTTAGCTTGCTTGAGAACCATAAGTTGGGACATTATACAAAGGTACTTATACTTCTTTTTCTTTGCGCAAAAGTGTTATTAACATTCATGATGGATTATTAGACCAACACTCTTCATTTAATGATTTCTGAATGCAACTTAATATAAGACTTGACTGTGTATTATTTGTCCCGAACAGCATATTTTTGTTATCTTTTTAGTAGTTGATTATTATAGCTAAGTATCACACTTTTAGAGTCTTCTACCTCTAACTGAAATACCATTTCAGTATCTAGATTAAGCATGCATTTCAGATCTTGGCTACTCTGTACTTTGGAGGGTGGGGGGAATTACAGCACAGAAAAATGAAAACTCAACAGATCAAAATCCTATCCCAATTCGACAACCATTACCTCAACCACAACCACAACATATATAAATAAATAAATAAATAAAAATAACAGTCAATGAAGAGGAATTCAATGGAGGGATCACAGGTGCAGAAGAAAAGTAGCACCCAGAAGAGAAAAACTTTTCCCCCTTTAACTTTACCCTTCTCTTAACTTGACAATGCACACATACTGTAATTATTTTGGAGCTTGTTGGACCTTTTGTTCTCTCTCATCTACTTTTGTCTATTTCAGATAGTAATGAAACCTCAACATTTAAGATTATTTGCAATCCTGCATTCTCAGTTTTGATGAACAGGTATAGCCAAGAATTTGCCTTTTGGGACCACAGAGTTCACTTGAGGGAAAAAGAGAATTGTTTTTTTTTCTTGATGCCATGTCCCCTCAGACGTTATCTAATAAAGCTAATGTAGCTGAAATAGCTCTTCTTTTACTGTATCAATCCCCCCCCCCAAAAGATTCAAACCTCAAAATCAAACTGGAAAGAAAATACCTTATTAAAACAATGTATGCTATTTATGTATTTACACTTTTTCTATTTGGATTTTAAAAAAATCTGACCCAAAGATGAAGAAATGTACTGATTTCACTTGTGGTGTCAAAGGCTGCAATAGGTTCCTTCCTTCCTATGATGTAGTTCTATTTATGGTCTTTAGTGGTACTGTGCACGGTGCAATGTATGCCAATTAAGTTATCAACTAATCAGCAGAAAAGCCATAATTGGTACAAAGGCTACATTTACTTTCAAAGGCTCTTTGCTAGCAGGATTTTTATTACTAGATAGTTTTGAGTCTAGCATTTCATTCGTATAATTAGAATTTATTGTCAGAATGAATGGGACTTGATTAGGACATCAAATCCTAATACCCTAAAATCTGATGGGGATGTGATCAGGACAGCGTCTGTGATTAGAATTTGACTCACTTTCCTGACTATGGAACATGTGAATGCTGATTTGAATGTTTTGAATCTAATCTAGATTCAAAGAATCAAGCTCTTCTACAATTTAACAGGAACCTTTGATAAATGGTTCTGTTGCTGATGATTCAGTTAACTAACAATTGAATTAGAATAACCCCAAGCAGTTCCCTTTTGTTCAAGTTATCTACTTAATATCTATGTCCAGCTTAATGTTTTCCAGATATTCTGGGTTATAAATCCCATGATAACTAGTCAGCTGGCTGGAGCAATATCTGATTTGCACACAACTAATTTGGGAAAAACTCATGCATATAGTGGACATATGTACTATTATGGTTTGCCTGACTAGTTTGGATTTTAGATCGTTCTATATGTGTTCAACGTTGGATTTGCAAATATACTTCTTCAAGGGACTTTCCTGATTGCTTTGTTGAACTTGTGCCACACTACCATGAAAGTCTAGAATTTCTGATTTAGCCTGCAATTCTAGTGCCTGCTTTGAAATGGGGAAAGGAAAATGGTAAGAAACAAACAAACAAACAAAAAACCCACCACACTGCCCCAGATATTCTCTTGATAAATGGTTGATTGGATGCATTTTGTAATAGGCTTCCAAACATTTCATCATTATCTCCTAAATGAGAGACAGAAGATTTTTAGGAGAGGCATGGCTGACATCGCGGCAAGACGACATGCTTCACAGAGAGCTCCGTGAGGCCATCGAAATCACAGCTGACAGGCAGCCCTAATCGGGTCTGAATCACCTTGTAGGGGTGATAAACAAGGGGAGCACACTCTGCTGGTCTCAGGGAGCTCGCAAACTCCCTGATTGACCCAGAGAAGTTCCCCAAACTGACGGCTGGGAAGGCGGCCATTACGAGCCGCTATAAAGCTGGGGCAGCGGCCGGAAGAGCGAGAAGAGGAAAGGAAGGTGTGATCGTCTGGGTGAGATACTTCTAATGCAGGATTTTTAGATTTTTTAAGTTTTAAGTTTTTAAAAGACAAGCTTCTGGGGAATAGTAAAGAACAGTGTGACTCTAAAAGAGGAGGTGGAATTGGGGGGGGGTTCCACCTCTGGAAGAAAAGTGGCGAGGAAGGCTGTCAGAGCCAGTTTGGGGGGCGGGAATTGGCTTATAAGGATCTTTTTGAAGAGTAAAGTTAGAAATCCAGACTGGTTATCTTAATTTTTAAATTTAGAATTATTGGCAAATATAAAAGGGACTATATGACTATATGAACTTTGTTTTAACCTATATTATATTTTATAATTTGTTTGGAGATACATGATTAAAAGAGGAAGAAAGAGAGGAGGAGAGCAACAGTGCCATCTACAGGCAAAAGTGAAAATTGGAAGTATAAGAGAGAGAAAAGGGAAGTTCATTTTGAGAGCCTGGGAATTAAAGTGATAAGAAGTTGTTTTGTCTGAAGAACTGAGAAGAACTGTGATAGAAAGCGGAACAATGGAATATTTTCTTTCTTTTGTTTTTGAACAGTGCAGCTCTTGGAACTTGAAAGGGAAAATATAAGGCAAAGTGAACAGAAGTTGAATAAGGCAACTTCCCTTGTTGTTTGAATAAGGTTTCTTTTTATTTTTGGGTTTTTTTTAGCTGCTGCTCTGTGGACTCTCTTTTTGAATATAAATACTTGGTGATTGTACTTTTGGGGCTTGGTGGGCCGAGTTGGATTACAAATTATAAATTGTTTTCCTCTTTTCCTTCTTTTTTCTTTCTTTTTGGTGAGGACTTTTATTGATGCTCTGTGAACTTGCTTCTTGCATATAAATAATTGGTGGTTGTTTTTCTTTTCTTTTTTTTCTTTTTTGGGGTTTTGTGGGCCAATTTGGATTATAAATTGTTATTTTGAAAATGTTTGCTCCAATGATAATTTGGATTAGGGTCGGTAGAACTTGAAGTTAAGGTCGGAAGAACCTGAAGATAAGAATTACTCTACAAATCGACTAAACTGGATTTGGATTATAAATTATATTTTTACTTTTACCTTTCCCTTGGATTATAATTGATATCATCATAGATTCTTGGTGGACTACAAATATTAAGATATTCAAATATGAAGAAAACAATATCAGCACCATCTTCAACATCCTCATATGCGACCTCCAGCCCTGCAGGCCAGAGAACATTGGAAGCCATGTTACAACAGGAGAAGGCCAATGCTGCGCAAATAGAATTAAAAACTATGATACAAGCCCTTCATAAAGATTTGAAGGAGAGGATAGGGAAAGTAGAAGAGAAAATAGAAAAAAAAGATAGAAAAAGTAGAAGAAAAACTAGAGAACTTTCAACAAATAATGGTGAAAAATGAACAACGTATACAAAAAGTAGAAGAGAAAGCTGAATCAACAGAAAAAAGAGTGGGAGAGATTGATTATAGATTGACATTGGCAGATCAAAATAAAGAAAAAACAATAATATCTCTGGAGATGGATAGGGCAGATTATTATTTCAGATTCCAGAATATGGAAGAAGAAAAGGGAGAAAATCTAGCAGAGATAATGGCAGAATTATTGGCAAGGGCGTTGGAGAAGCCCAAGGAAAATTTTTTAGCTGAGATTGATGAAATATTTAGAGTGCATACTAGATATGCGATGAGAAACAAGCTTCCTAGGGAGGTCCATGTTAGATTCACCAAGAAAGCAATAAAAGCAGAGATCTTGCAGAGAGCGACAGATGATCCCTTGAAATATAAAGGGAAAGCAATAGTGGTGTTAAAACAAATTCCAAGAAGAGTTAGAGAATTAAGAAGAGAATACCAGTTTTTGACAAAATGTGTCTAATTAAAAAAGGAGTGAACTTCAGATGGTTGATACCAGAAAGAATATTGGTGACTTGGCATGAGCAAAGACACAGATTAGATTCAATAGAGAAGGCGGAACAATTTTATGATCAGTACTTGGGACCACAAGAGGAAGAGAGACTGAGAGAGGAAAGAGAGATTAGACGTCAAGAAGAACCCACTGAAGAAAGAGTTATACAACAAAAAGAAGATGCAAGAGACAGGGAGGAAATAGCAATAAGAGAAGGAGCAAGAGCAAAATAAGTAAGAGAGATAAGAGCGACTAGAACAACAAAACCCATCTATAAGTAAAAATCATGGAAGAAGAAATAAAATTAATGTCAATTAACATAAATGGACTGAATTTGGCAATAAATAGCAAAAGAACTTTTAATAAATTAGAAAAACTAAAATTGGATATAATTTGTTTACAGGAAGTACATATTAAAAAGCAACATAAAAAAGTATTGGAATATCCGAAAATTGGGAAGTTATATGCTTCTCTCCTACAACAGAGTAAGAGGGGCGTAGTACTGTACATTAAAGAGACAATTAAGGCTGAACAAATGTTTATGGATGAAGATGGGAGGGTTTTAATGGTGGAGATAACGATGAACTATAAACAAATACTTCTAGTGGCAATATACGCTCCAAATAATAACCAAGAGGACTTTTATGGTAAATTGCATAAGAAAATAGTAGAACTGGAGTATGAAAATATATGTATTGTAGGAGACTTTAATGCAATTGTGGATGTGGATCTGGACTAGCAAAACAAATAAAAAAGTGAGGAAAATACTTCCCAAAACTTTTTTTAAAATGGTGGAAGAATTAGGTATCTAGGATGTGTGGCGAGAAACTTACCCTAAGAAAAATCAATATACGTTTTACTCAAACAGACATATATCCTGGTCCAGAATAAATAAGATGTGGATGTCAGCCAAGTTAATATCTAATATACAAGAAGTAAATATTGGAACAAGTACTTGGGCGGATCATAATCCAATAAAAGTTATATGGAAGGGACAAAGAAAGAAGTCAAGGTGGACAATGAATCAAGCAATACTGAAAGAAAAGGAATTTGTACAATTTATGGAAAGAGAACTGGACTTTTTGTTCAAAGAGAATAAAAAAGAAGAAACTTCGCTACAGAATGTATGGGATATAGCAAAGGCATATATTAGAGGACTGACTATAACATATGTGGGAAAGAGAAA
>QLTV01003452.1:9405-26650 GCA_003457575.1 Thermophis baileyi
ATGCTGATCTGGGTGCTGATTGCTGGTGGAGATATGCTTGGGTCTTTTTGTTTCCTTTTTGGCTGGTTGATTGTTTCGTTTGCATAGTCTATAGATGTTGTTAATTTATTATTATTATTATTTATAAAATTTGTATGCCGCCCAACTCCCAAGGGACTCTAAGGTCCCTTCCAACTCTATTTTCTATTCTATTCGTCTTCAGGCTTGCACCCAACTCATACTCATGGCTGGGGGGGTCTTCTTTTCCTAATGCTGAAGGTCAAAGAAGGGGGTCAGCTGTTCCTTCTCAACTCCACTTTTGATGAAATTGGCTAAGACATTGCTGATTGTGCTCTGGCTTTCTTCTCCTTTCCAGTTTACCTGTCCTCCAAAGACCCTTTGCAAACAGGACTGGAAATTTACCTGAAGGGTTTGGCTCCCTTAACCGTGTCTGCACACTTCCTTCGGTGAGTACCACTGTGCCCCCCCCTCAACTAAAAAGGGGAAGACCAAAGGTCAAAGGGCATTTCCATGTGGGGCGAATTTTGAAGTGGGCAGGATTGAATTGATATAAAAGTTATAACTTGCGTAAGCTTTATACAGTGTGAAACTACTTTGATTTTGTTGATCAAATTTATATGCTGCCCCTCTCACTATCGAGCGACTTTTGGTGACTTACCAGAAGATGAAAACGACAATTTAAAACTTGTATTTATTTGATTTGTTATTGTAATTTCATTTTCAGACATTTCATGACCCAACTAGGTAACGCCATCAGTCAGTGCTAGAAAGGAATGACGTTTGCCCTCTTTACAGGTATATACAAGTAGCTTATCCTAACAGTATTGGTGGGAGAGGTCTTGATGGTTCTTTGATTAGGCTGTTGTTTACTCTTTGACTGTGTGTCTAAGTTGGTAGTTCCTTGGTTGCGGTATTATTTACTAGCGTTAATTAAGGATTGTTGGTCTAAGGCTAATCTTGGTGTTAATCTCCGGCAAGCAGGTGTTTTGATCTTTTTGTTTCCCTTTTGATTGTTTCTTTTGAATGGTATGTCACTGTTCTTTATCTCCATGTGCCTGTTGATGGCTGGTTTGTCCAAGTGCCAGGCTTCCAGGAATTCTCTAGCATTTTTGTACTTGGTTTAGGATACTCACAGTTGGAACTGTGATTTAGTCTCTCCGTGTGTTGTGCAATTAAGGAGTTTTCAGCATGTCTTTTGACTGCTATCACTCATCACTCTCACCAATACTGACAGGGCTAACCACCATATTTAAACAGAGAGCAAACCCCACTCCCTTCTAGCACTGATGTTATGATCTAGCTGGGTCATGAAATGTCTGCAAGAAAACAACCAAGTTCAGAGACCACCAAGGACCCCATCCTCCCATTCCGAACCACAAATATTCTCTTTTATTGGTGCTTTGGGTCAGACATGCCTTCTTCAAAGCTCTCCCCTGTTCCCCAGAACTAAGCTGGGGACCCCCCAGTGCTGAGTTGGCAGTCCGCCAATGGGGCCGAGGAAGGGAAGGGAGGGAGGAAGGATGGATGGATGGATGGATGCTGAAAAAGTTTCATTTTGAACTCCCATCTTCCACTTTTGCAGGGTCACCATCGCCGCTGTGGTTGTGACCAAAGTGGAACTGACCCTGGTACCTGCTTTGGGCCTGCACGTTTCCATTTGTCAATCAATTCGTCTCCATTGTGTGACGTGCGTATCTTTTCCAGTGTTTGTGGTGTGGGTCCTGCGCAGCCTGGGTTTGGGATCGCCGTGGACACCTGCGTAACATTGACCTGCAAGCTGGGAGGGGTCTGCTGGGTGTGGACAACAACCCCCTGCTCAAGCAGGAGATCCTATGCCCAGGGGTGGGTTCTAACCTCGCTGCCGGTTCGCTTCCTCCTGTGCCGCAGTGCTGGAAAAAAAAATAATAATAAAAAAAAAGAGATGGCGGTGTCCACGGACCGGCACTGACCGAACCGGCTCTGTGACATCACCAGCGGATTGCTACCGGTTTGGCCAAACCGGTCCAAACCAGGAGGAACCCACCTCTGCCTATGCCATTCCAGACAAATGGCTGTCCAGTCTCTTCTTAAAAGCCTCCAGTGATGGAGCACCCACAACCTCTGGAGGGAAGCCATTCCATTCATTAATTGTAACAGACTGAGTTCAAAGGGACCTTGGAGGCCTTCTAGTCCAACCCCCAGCCCAAGCAGGAGACCCTATGCCATTGCAGACAAATGTCATAAAATGGGACAAAGCTCACTTAACAAATGTCTCACTTAGCAAGAGAAATTTTGGGCTCAACAGGGGTCGTAAGTCAAGGAATAGCCCTCAACGTACGACCATTCTTTTACTGGCTGTTCAAAGTTATGATAGTGCTGAAAATAGTCCGGTCCTTGTACTTATGGCAGGTCCTCACACTTACAACCATGGCATGACATCATCTCCATGGGCACACGATGAGATTTATGGCTGGTGGCAGAATCCCGCAGTCCCATTATCTCAATTTGCAAACAGTTTACCCATTTCTGGCCAAACCCAAGAACAGCTTCACACTTGTGACCTCTGCATTTGCTTAACAAGCATAGCTTGGCTCAACGACTGCAGCAGTTCGCTTAACAACCATCGTGAAACACACGGTCGTAACATCGGGTGCAATTTGAGTTAGGACCACAATGGACTCACAGCAGAAATTTTTCAATTTGTCTCAATTGTGGTCATAAGACACGGTCATAAAATCGGGCCCCACTCGAGTTACAACCACAGTGTGTTACGATGTCAATTCCTGTCCTGGTTTCGGTCGTAAGACGAGGACTGTCCATAACCCATTTTATTCCTTTGTGCCTTTCGAATAAAATGCTAGTGAACTCCCGTTTGCCAAGTTAAATACCAGTATGAGCCAAAAGTGTGCGGCGGCAGCCAATGCAATCCTGTTGCATCAACAGAGGGATACAATCAAGATCAAGTGAGGTACTAATACCACTCTATAAAGCCTTAGTAAGGCCACACCTAGAGTACTGCATCCAGTTTTGGTCACTACACTATAAAAAAGATGTTGAGACTCTAGAAAAAGTGCAGAGAAGAGCAACCAAGATGATTAGGGGTCTGGAGGCTAAAACATACAATGAACGGTTGCAGGAACTGGGCATGGCTAGTTAGTGAAGAGAAGGACCAGGGGAGACATGATAGCAGTCTTCCAATATTTGAGGGGCTGCCACAGAGAGGAGGGGGTCAAGCTATTTTTCCAAAGCACCTGAAGGCCAGACAAGGAATAATGGATGGAAACTGAACAAGGAGAGATTCAACCTGGAAATAAGGAGGAACTTTCTGACAGTGAGAACAATCAACCGATGGAACAGAAGTTGCCTTTGGAAGTTGTGGGAGCTTCATCACTGGAGGCTTTAAAGAAGAGACTGAAATGGTGTAGGGTCTCCTGTTTGAGAGGGGGGTTGGACTAGAAGACCTCCAAGGTACCTTACAACTCTGTTATTGTGTTATTCAGCAGCTTGCAATATCCAATTTGGGATGCTCTGTTCGTTTTACCTAATAAAATTAAAGCCCTCTCTCTCCTCTTCTCCCCCCCCCCCCGAATGCAGGCTGGCCTCACTGAGTGTGACTTTGATCGCTGACGTCTGCATCACTATCCAGCTGAAAGGCGGCCCTCTGGAGCTGCTCATTGACGAATGCAGCACTGTTTTTGGAGAAATTCAACTCGATCTCCTCAGGTGAAGGCCGTGTTTTCTTGTTCCCTGGGCAGTAGAGGAGGGTCCGGTCACCTTGGGCCATCTCTCTCTGCGATGCCGTACCTGCCATTGGGTGGGGCACCGCGGTGTGGCACGGGGTTCTGGAGAGAGACCTGCAAATGGCTGACGGTTGGGAGGGATGCGCGAACCGTCCTGGTGGACAGTCAGTGGACCCCTGAACGCGAAAGGAGGGGTGGACCACACCTAGAAGACTGCATCCAGCTTTGGTCACCACACTATAAAAAAGATGTGGAGACCCTGCAGAGAAGAGCAACAGGATGATTAGGGGACTGGTTGAAGAACGGTTGCAGGAACTGGGCACGGCTTAGTCTAGTGAAGAGAAGGTGTTTTGGAGAATAGGTTGACCCCCCTCTTCTCTGGGGCAGCCCCTCAAATATTGGAACACTGCTCTCATGTCACCCCTGATTCTAGATATACCCAATTCCTGTAACTATTCATTGTAGAGTTTAACCTCTAGACCCATTCCTTATCTTTGTAGAAGTAATCTGGTGTTTTATGGAGGGTACAGAATAACAGAGTTGGAAGGGACCTTGGAGGTCTTCTCGTCCAACCCTCTGCTCAAGCAGGAGACCCTAGACCATTCCAGACTGTCTCATGTCTTCTTAAAAGCCTCCAGTGACGGAGCTCCCACAACATCTGGAGGCAAGCTCTTCCACCGGTTAATTGTCCTCACAGTCAGGAACTCCCTCCTTAGTTCTAGGTTGCTTCTCTCCTTGATTAGTTCCCATCCTGCCTTCAGGTGCTTTGGAGAATAGGTGGACCCCCCCCCTCTTCTTTGAGGCAGCCCCTCAAATATTGGAAGACTGCCATCATGTCACCCGTAGTCCTTCTTTTCATTAAACTAGACCTACCCAACTCTTGCAACCGTTCTTCATAGGTTTTCCAGAGGTGGGATTCCACAGGTTCTGACCAGTTCTGAAGAACCGGTAGCGGAAATTTTGAGTAGTTCAGAGAACCGGTAAATACCACCTCTGACTGGCCCCGCCCCCATCTATTCTCTGCCTCCCGAGTCCCAGCTGATCGGGAGGAAATGGGGATTTTGCAGTAACCTTCCCCTGCCATGCCCACCAAGCCACGCCACGCCCACCAAGCCACGCCCACAGTACCGATAGTGAAAAAAATTTGAATCCCACCACTGGTTTTAGCCTTGCAGTTCGAAAGCACGCGAATGCGAGTAGATAAACAGGTAGCACTGTTCCTTGCGCCTCGACATACAGTCATGCCGGCCACATGGCCCCAGAAATATATTCGGACAATGATGGCTCCCTTGGCTAAGGAACGATGATGAGCACCAGAATGGGACAACTCGCCACAGCCAACTCGCTGTGGCCAACTCATTGCAGGACAATTTACCACTTCTATTTAATTATTTCAAATACATAAACATTATTTTAATTTTGGCCATTCCCATCTCATTCTGTCCCTCCTTTTGCATCCTTTCTTTAGTGATTCTATTCCACCATTTCTCTGGTATTAGTGTAACTCTTGTCCTGCAGCAAGTTGGTCATGGCGAGCTGGCTGCAGCGAATTTAATAGATTAACAGAGTTGGAAGGAAGGGACCTTGTAGGTCATCTAGTCCAACCCCCCACCCAAGCAGGAGACCCTACACCATTTCTGACATGCGGCTGTCCAATCTTTTCTTAAAAGCCTCCAGTGATGAAGCACCCACAACTTCTGAAGGCAAGCCCTTCCGCTGATTAGAATAACAGAGTTGGAAGGAAGGGACCTTGTAGGTCATCTAGTCCAACCCCTCCGCCCAAGCAGGAGACCCTACACCATTTCTGACAAATGGCAGTCCAATCTGAATCAGATGTGACAATCCGAATTGTCATAGACCCAATGAGCACTGACCCCTAGAATCGGACACGACTGGACAGGCGAAATCTTTACCTGTATGGTTAGCTTGGGATTTGCTCACCTGTAGCGGAGCCAGCATAAAGTTAGCTGAAAGTTGGCTGTCCCAACATCGAACATTGGGGACCCCGGTTCCTCCGTGTTCATCCCGGAGACCCCAACTCAGGTGTCATCCGTGTCTCTCTTTTCCTTCCAGCATATCGATCCAGGTGCCCAGGCTTGCGCTGATTGCTGTTTTAGGCGGTCCGGTGAGTGTTATGGAGGGTTTCCACTTTCTTTTGCAATATTTCTCAATTTTAACCACCGTGAGGCAGGTGGACTGCAACTCCCAGAATTCCCCAGCCAGCCGCATTAGGAAATGGCTTCTGGAATTTTCTGGAATAAAATCAAAACCTTTGATTTTAGCTTTTGATGAGTGGAAGGATTTTTGTAATAGGCTCGTGCCCTGGCATGCATAGACCTTAATAGTCCTCGACTTACAACACTTCGTATAGTGACCAAAGTCACGACGGCACTGAAAAAAAGTGACTTAGGACCGTTTTTCACACTTATGACCGTTGCAGCGGCCCCATGGTCACATGATTTACATTCGGAGGCTTGAAAACTGACTCACATTTATGACGGTTGCAGCCTCCCGGGGTCACATGATCCCCTTTTGCGACCTCCTGATGAGCAAAGTCAACGGGGAAGCCAGATTCACTTAACGACCGTGTGACTGATTTAAGAACTGTAACGAGTCACTTAAACAAACGTGGCAATAAAAGTCGTAAAATGGGGCAAAACTCACTTAACAAATGTCTCACTTAGCAACATAAACTTTGGGCTCCGTTGTCGTAAGTCGAGGACTACCTGTAAAAGCAAATCCGAAGCTGGAAGATAATTTAATTTCAATTCCGAATGTTCTAATGAAGAGGATTCTTCTCATTCCAAGAGGCAACCCAAAACTTCAGCTTACTTTCTCTGTAATAGTTAATACAGGCAGTCCTCAATTTACAAAAGTTCATTTAGTGACCATTTGAAGTTACAACGCCATTAAAAAAAAGTGACTTATGACCATTTTTTACACTTACGACCGTTGCAGCATCCCCGTGGTCACGGGATCAAAATTTAGATACTTGGCAACTGACTCATATTTATGACGGTCGCAGATGTCCCGGGAGGGGGGGTGTCAAGTGATCCACTTTTGCGACCTTCTGACCAGCCAAGTCCATGGAGAAGCCAGATTCACTTAACGACCGTGTGACTAACTCAACAGTGGCAGTGATTCACTTAACAATGGTGGCAAGAATGGTCGTAAAAGGGGCCAAAAATCACTTTTAACAAATGTTTCACTTAGCAACAGAAATGTTGGCCTCAATTTTGGTCGTAAGTTGAAGACTGCCTGTCCATCAACAGAATGTCTGTCTGTCTGTCTGTCTGTCTGTCTGTCTGTCTGTCTGTCTGTCTGTCTGTCTGTCTATCTATCTATCTATCTATCTATCATCTCTCTCTCTCTCTCTCTCTCTCTCTCTCTCTCTCTCTCTCTCTCTCTCTCTCTCTGGATAGGACAAAACCATCCTCCCTTTTGCGCAGGAAATCAGTTACATGAAGTTAAGCATGTTACATGTTTGCATCCCATAATAACACTTATATTCATTTAAATGAACTTCAAGGAATGTTGGCAGAAAATTTTTAAAAAAATCTCATAAGGTTATTTCGAGTCCGCGAAGGGACAAACCAGATACCAAAATAACACTAACAACTTCTCTCTCTTTCCAGAACCTAAACTACAGCTAGTCCTCGCCTTACGACCAGAATTGAGCCCAAAATTTCTGTTGTTAAATGAGACATTTGTTTAGTGACTTTTGCCTCGTTTTACGACCTTTCTTGCCCCAGTCGTTAAGTGAATCGCTGCAGATGTTAACTTAGTCACACGGTTGTTAAGTGAATCTGGCTTCCCCATTGACTTGGCTTCTCAGTTGGTCGCAAAAGGGGATCACGTGACCCCAGAACACTGCGACCGTCATAAATATGAACCGGGGATGCTGCAATGGTCATAATTGTGAAAAACAGTCATAAATCACTTTTTTTTAATGCCGATGTAACTTCGAACGGTCACTAAGCGAACTGTTGTAAGTCGAGGACTACCTGTACAGACTTCTTGTTAAGAGGAACATGGTCCTATCCTATCTTGACCTGGAGAGCAAAGATAGTTTTATATTGCAATTTACGAATGTTAGCAAGCATCAATCAATCCCTGGTCTCCAAATTTGGCCCCTTTAAGACGTGTGGACTTCAACTCCCAGAATTCCTCAGCCAGCTGGCTGAGGAATTCTGGGAGTTGAAGTCCACCAGTCTTAAAGGGGCCAGGTCTTCCAGGAATAAAGAGTTTTCTTACCTCCCAATCTGCAATGGTTTGATAAACTATTAACATTAAATGAGAAAAAAAAATGCAATCAAATTAAAATACAAGACTATTTATCAAGTACAACAATCTACAAAGTCCACGCTATTTATCGAGTGCAACAATACTACAAAGTCCATGTTGTATGGCCCTCGGAGGAGAGGAACGGCGTGAAATATTGTAAAATAGTGTAAAATAAACAGTTGGGGTTGTACTCTTTGGATGATCGGCTGCACCGAAGGAAGTCGGAAGCGAGTCCGTTTTTTTAACTTCTCGCACTGAACTTTTCTGTCTCTGGTTTTTGCTAACTTTCCTTTCGTCTATCATTTTACCTTATAATGAGACTTTAATAAGAATTTTTATATTTTGCAAACAAGAGCTCATCGTGTTGTTCGGTTCTCCTTCTCGGCTTCTCCTACAGATTTGCCAGGCACATACTGTGGTGTGTAGGAGGCTGAATTACCCGTTCCTGGTTGACTTGGGTAAGCGATCCTCTTTTGCATCCAGACAAGCATTTATATCTACTGATATACCCTGGTCAACACCTAACTCCCACAGCACCGTCTTATGCCCAAGGATAGCTCACCATTGTAGTAGGGCTCCCTTACTATTATCCTTCTCATCTTTTTCTACTACCTTCTCCTATTGGTATCTTATGACTACCACTTTGATGGTTGTATCTTACGATTTTTTATTTTTTTTTATTTATCACTTTCTTGCTTGTATGTACACTGAGAGCTTCTGCACCGGAGACAAATTCCTTGTGTGTCCAATCACACTTGGCCAATAAAGAATATTCTCTTCTCTTCTCTTCTCTTCTCTTCTCTTCTCTTCTCTTCTCTTCTCTTCTCTTCTCTTCTCTTCTCTTCTCTTCTCTTCTCTTCTCTTCTCTTCTCTTCTCTTCTCTTCTCTTCTCCTCTTCTCTTCTCTTCTCTTCTCTTCTCTTCTTCTGTTATTGTTCTGTTCCGTTCCGCTCTGCTCCGCTCCGCTCTACTCCCTTCTTTCATTCCTCCATTCTGTTCTGTTCTGTTCTGTTCCGTTCCGCTCCGCTCTGATCCGCTCTGCTCTGCTCCATTCTTTCATTCCTCCATTCTATTCTATTCTGTTCTGTTCTGTTCTGTTCTGTTCTGTTCTGTTCTGTTCTGTTCTGTTCTGTTCCGTTCCGTTCCGTTCTGCTCCGCTCCGCTCCGCTCCGCTCCACTCCATTCCATTCTTTCATTCCTCCATTCTGTTCTGTTTTGTTCTGTTCCATTCCGTTCCGCTCCATTCTTTCATTCCTCCGTTCTGTTCTGTTCTGTTCCGTTCTGTTCCACTCCATTCTTTCATTCCTCATATTCTGTTCTGTTCTGTTCTGTTCTGTTCTGTTCTGTTCTGTTCCGTTCTGTGCCATTCCGTTCCGTTCCGTTCTGTTCCGCTTCACTCAATTCTATTCTCAAGATTAAAAAATTATAAATCTTGGTTCTGCCAGTGAGGAGGAAACAGGAAGGAAGGAAGCATTCACACAACGTACTCGATCCCTCTTGGATGAGATGTAAGAGATGAGAAAAAAGAGGGGAAGCTTTTGGAGATCTGGAGATCTTGTTTGATACTGGGTTTATCCTGGATGGATTTGCTGCTTAGCATTAATGGGGTACATATTTCAGCTCAGTTCACATGAGACAGTAGTGCTTCTCAAACTTGGTAAGTTTAAGATATGTGGACTTCAACTCCCTGAGTCCCCCAACCAATGTGCTTTAAGATGGGTGGACGTCAACTCATGACAGCTGGGGAATTCTGGGAGTTGAAGTCCACCCATCTTAAAGCATTCTGGCTGGGGAATTCTTGGAGTTGAAATACACCCATCTTAAAGCACGCCGGCTGGGAGATTCTGAGCATTGAGATCCCCACAACTTAGAATTGCCAAGGTAGAGAAAGCATAAACTGGCCAGGTTACCACGTACAGTCTCTGTGGTTAGTTTACATTGGCTTAATTGTTATTTTAACATTTCCGCATTTATGATTTTGCACTATTGTCAGCTGTCAGGGGTCGCTTTGGAAAAAGGAGATGGGTGTCATAAATGTAATAAATAACTAAAATAAAGAATTGAGTCAACCCTGGTAAAGATTAACCACAGGTTAGCAATACCCTGTGAAGGAACCCTTCTGCTTTTGTTAAGTAGGATGGAAGTTGGTTATTTGGTTTAGGGTATCCTGCCTAAGCAGGGGGTTGGACTAGAAGACCTCCAAGGTCCCTTCCAACTCTGTTATTCTATTCTATTCTATTTGGCCAGTGCAGAGTCTGGTTTGTTTTAAACCAGGTTGCCACCATTATTCACATTTATTTTTGTTGGTTTGCTTTGCAGCTCTGATTTCCTTGCCGACGGGCTGCAGGTATGATCCGTTCCCTCCCAGGATCACCGCCCTGTCGCTCGAGTTGCCTTTTGTCGTGAGTGATTTGCTGTTTTTTTCGGGGGTGTGGGGTGGGGGGGCTGGTCTCCATCCAGGCGTTCCTCCTTGCTGGGTGCAAAAGCCTGAAACTTTTGCAGCTGTTAGGCCAATGGGTGAGCAACGATGGCAACTTTACAACCTATGGACTTCCACTCCCAGAATTCCTGAGCCAGCAGGCTTCAAGATGGGTAGAGTTCAACTCCCAGAATTCAGAGCCAGCATGCTTTAAGGTGGCTGGCTCAGGAATTCTGGGAGTTGAAGTCCACTGGTTGCAAAGTTGCCATTGTTGTATATTCTTCTGCTCAGCGGGATGCCGGCCGTGTTATCCTCTGCACGGACAGCGGTGGGGTCCCCCCCAGGTGCCTTTCTTGCGTGCACGCATGTACACGCATGTGTTAGGAAGGCTGCAGGCACACTGACCAAACCTTGCCATGGATGGATGGAGCACTCTTTGCTCGGCAAGTCTGCACACTGCTGCGGTTTCCACGGCTCGCCCCGTTGTGTCTTGCAGGCTGTCTGCGAGGGGGTCTCCAAACCGCAGCCCCCTGTTATCAGCTGTGGCCACTCGTACCCCGGAGTCCTGGACAACAACTTTGTGTATTACACCAGCGCAGAGGACTTGACTTGTTTGTTGACAACTCTGCTGAACGCGAAAGTCTTTGACAGGGAGTTCACCATGGTGAGTAGCAAGCCAGCAACGCAAAGTCCAATTCAAGGGGTCTGTTCCCGTGCTCCCCAGCCCCCCAGCTGTGTATGTGTGTGTGGGGTCTCGCCTGTGTAATCCAAAGATGGAATATCTGGTCCAATTCGGTGAAAGAAGTGGGTTGCCTACTTTGAGGGAAGCTGTTGTGGCCCGCCAGCAGCCAGCAGAGCTGGCAGCCGAGTCAGACAGTGAGGAGGTTGAGGAGGAACATGGGCCAGTCCTGGAGGCTGGGGAAGACTCGGACGAGGGCTCTGCGTCGGAGGCAGAGAGGGGGCCAAGGCCGTCTGGCAGTTATCAGCTGCCTCCGGAGCTAGACAGCAGTGAGGCAGAGGAACAGCTGGAGCCTGTTCCCAGTGTGCACATGGGCAGAGCTGCCAGAAGAAAAGAACAGCTAAGAAATCAGGGTCGACTTGGGAGTAAAGCCACAGGTGGACGATGAATGGTCCCTCCCATAGGAAATAAAAGAGGAGCGAAAGGGGAGTGGGCTTTTGCAGGAAACAATTAGGTTGTTTGGTTGGTTGGGCGGTCCAGGAGTGTGAAGATCTGTCCGTGAATCTCAGAGACCCTGTGCCAAGTCTTTCCTTGCACAGCACTGCGTTTGGAAAATATTTACATGGCAGCTTTCCAAGCTAGATAAGGTCTGTGGTCATAAATTCACCTTTGAAAGACTGTTTGCCAGGCCTTTGCTGAATGTGAATGAGAGGAATTCACATTTGTTTAATAAAAGGGGTTTTGTCGGGACCAGGATTCTGCTTTGTGCTTTTTGGGGAAGCCTAGGTCAGAACAGAAGCCCTCTTTGTTTGAAGAAACCACGAAACATTTGTCTACGGAGATTCTCCATCATCCGGGTCACGGTTGTCCCAAAAGTGCTTTTCCAAGAAGCAACGGGATTTTCTTTGTTTTTCCTGTTGTTTTGCTTCTCATCCAAGAAGCTTCCTCAGTTCTGACTGAATGAGGGGCCCAACTATCCTGATCCCCTCTTTTTGCATCCAAAATATTGGCGGTAGGCCTTCCCCTCCCTCATGTTTTAAAAAGTTTTATTACATATAAAGAATTCAATTTCTAAATAAACAGTGTGTTGTCTTCACACAAATAATTTTGAGAAATAATAATCATAATAATATACCAGTAATATTCATTACTGGTATTGGTCTCATAATAATAATAATAATATTTGTTTATTCATTTTAATAAACCTTCCTTATAAAATTAATCCTTCTCTTATATTTCCATATTTCTAACTTCTGTTTGTATTGGCTAGCCATTGATAAAATGAGTCCCATGTTAAAAAGTATTCAGTTTCTTCCTTTTCCTTAATTCTAAGTGAAATTAAGGGGGAGCTTAAAACCAGGCAAGAACTGAGCAGTCAAGGGATTGATATAGCATGGTGGCCACAAGTGCAGATACAATCTCAATATGACAAAGATGCTAAAATATATGGTTTCTATAAAGAACCGACAGAACTAGATCAGATATTAACAGGGACGGATGAAAAACTAATTAACAAAAATTTATAGTTACCTATTGGCCGGTAGGCCTTTTTTTAACCACTGCTGTCAAACTGCACTTATGAGAGGCACATGTAACCTCAAATGTAGCAGAAGTTTTCTGCGTTGTGTACACCGTTTTGAGGCATCTGGGCTTCCCAGGCAAAATATCATGCAACCGTTCCTTGGAAATGTTAGGCAACCAGTGACACTTTCACAAGCCCCCAGATGTAATTGTAGGTGGGTAGTTCTGACCAAGACAAATGTACCTTGCAATAAAAGAACAATAAATTACACATTTAGGTAATTATCTTTAGTCTCAAAGTGAAGATGAATTTATATGCTTCCGGATGGTAGCATTTTTATTGTTCCACCGTAGTTTGTCGAGAAGTTATGAGGCATCGTGATCATCGTACACCTCCCTCCCTTGTAGGCAAAGATACTCACCTGTGTATAAAACTTTATTGTGAAATATCTTGAAAACTGTAGCCAGCCAGCACCTTTATCACCTGTTTTCTAATTCATCTCATCAAAATATGTAAGAATGAACACAATTTTATCTCGGAGGTCGGTAATTTCCCAAAAATTGTAGACCAGTGATGGTGGAAGATGGAAGGATTTATATTCCTTGCAGTCATCTGGTCGTTAGCACTCTTTCTGAGAGTTATTAAAGCCACTTGGAGGCTTATCTGTGCCCTCGGGGTCACCTGAATCAGGGTACAAATCAGTAGTGGTATTCACTTACCTTCGCTACCGGTTCGGACATGGGAGTGCGCGTGTGCACGTGCTTGCTTTGCTCGGGCACGGCGCTTCTGCACATGCGCAGAACCTTCTGCGCATGCGCAGAGCATCCGCGATGACTTCCGGGCGGGTGGGCGGAGCCTCCCGCCGCCACTACCGGTTCGCCCGAACTGGTGTGAACTGGTAGAATACCACTACTGGTGCAAATGGGTGTAAATGCACTCCTTTCAGCAGTTCCAAGAAAGTTCCACACCCATTTGCACTATTCAGGTGATCCTAAATAGAGATAAACACAGATAAACAGATAAGCCTCCAAGGGGCCTCAAGGACTCTCAGAGAGAGTGCAAACGACCAGAGGACAGCAAGGAATATAAATCTTTCCATCCTCCCCCATTCAGTCAGAACTGAAGAAGCATCTTGGATGAGAAGCGAAATGTCTTCAAGGAAAAGGCTCATCTAAAGAAAAGAAGAATTAGGGGTGACATGAGAGCAGTATTTCAGTAGTTGAGGGGCTGCCACAAAGAGGAGGGGGGTCAACCTATTCTCCAAAGCACCAGAAAGCAAGAAAAAGAAACAACGGATGGAAACTAATCAAGGAGAGAAGCATCCTGGAATTAAGGAGAAACTTCCTAACAGTGAGGACAATTAACCAGTGGAACAGCTTGCCTCCAGAAGTCGTGGGCTCTCCATTACTGGAGGTTTTTAAGAAGAGACTGGACAGTCATTTGTGTGAAATGGTATAGGGCAGTGATGGCGAACCTTTTAGACACTGAGTGCCCAAACTGCGTGTGCGCATGCCCAATCTGAAAGGTGTGCGCGCATGCATCAACATGTGCGCACATGCGTGGACATGCGCAGCAGAGACCCGAAGACCATGTTAGAATATTCATGACTGGGAGAGCCAATGGTAACAAGGTCAGCCAATGAATAGGCCTAGCAACTGAGTCAGCCAATGGGAGCTAAACACATCTGAGTCTGTGCAGAGAATCGAAACTGAAGCTAGAAGGCTGGGCGTGGCTCAGCCCACTCTGTCTCTGTCTCTCTCTGAACTCTGAACTAGAAGCTGCTGGTGTTTTACTTGTAACTGTTGCTACATTGAAGAAGAACTCTGCTAATGGTATTGCAAATTCATCTGTTATTGTGTTTATAAAGAAGTTAATGAATCCAGCTGAATCAGTTATCTGTGTGTGCTTCTGGAAATTGATTTTTCTGCAACAAACTCTGATAGACCAGCTGGCCGGCGGGAGGCGGGGCATCCCAACACCGGCAGCGCGGCAAGAGGGGAGATCTTTTTCTTTCGTGAGCTTCTGTTTCGTCGTTTGCAGGGAAACAGAAGCTCATGAAAGAAACGCCACCGAGATCTGACCTGGGGCGACGGTGCGCGTGCCATAGGTTCGCCATCACAGGTATAGGTTCTCCTGCTTGAGCTGGGGGCTGGACTAGAAGACCTCCAAGATCCCTTCCAGCTCTATTCTCTTCTATTCTAAAAAAAAACAAAAAACAAAGTCCAGTTGCCTTTTCAAACCCCCCCCCCCATCTTTGGGACACGAAGCATTTGGGTAAACCTGGTTTGACACCTGTTGATGGGGTTGGCCCAGAGGTGGGTTCCTCCCAGTTTGGACCGGTTCGACCAAACCTGTAGCGACCTGCTGGTGATGTCACGATGACGTCACTGATCCGGTTCGGTCGGTGCCAGTCCGTGGGCGCTGCCATCTTTTTTTTGAATTTTTTTTTGAATTTTTTTTGAATTTTTTAAAACTTTTTTTTCTTCTGCGCATGCGCAGAAGCTGAGTTTCTGGCACTGCGTATGCGTCGCCATCTTGTTTTCAGCGTTTTAAAAAAAATTTTTTTTTTTAAAAAATTTGCACTGCACATGCGCGCCCACGAGGTGCAGCCACGCGGCGCGGGAGGAAGCAAACCTGCAGTGAGGTAAGTTAGAACCTATGCCTGGGTTGGCCTATTCTGGTTCAGACAGAAGGTGGAACCGCTTATGGTGAGGAGAAGTGCCCAAGGATATATTTTTAGTTTAGTGTAGCTTACTTTACTTTTCTCAATCATCCAGGCCATGGTTGTCTCCAAGATGCTTTTTCAAAAGGAAACTGGACTTTCTTGGTTTTTCCTTGAAGACGTTTCGCTTCTCATCCAAGAAGCTTCTTCACTTCTGACTGAATGGTGGTGAATGGAAGGATTTATATCCTTTGCAGTCCTCTGGTCATTAGTATTCTTTCTGAGAGTCGTTGAGGCCACTTGGATACAGGATACAGATACATATTTTTTTTTGAAAAGATTTTGCTTCTCTTCCAAGAAGCTTCTTCAGTTCAGAACATTTTCAAGGCAAAAAAAGCTAAGAAAGTCCAGTTGCTTTTGGAAAAGCACCAGCAAAAGCTCACTGGAAAATTGGTTTCCTCCATGTTCTCCTGGTTTCCTCCATTGGTGGGCTAGATCTCTTGATGGACTCTTGCAACCAGAAGATGGGCACCAGAATAAGGACCTTGTTCCTCTCTTTGCAGGAGGCTGTGACCACAACCACCATCTTGGAGAACTTCCCACAGGTACGTCCTCCTTCGAAGCCTTCGCAGGTTGGTTAGATGTTCCTTCTTGGGAAGCAACCGATGGATGCCTCCTTTAGATCGGCAGCCTCAGGTCCCTCCCAGTGATCTTTTTTCAGTGGCGTTGTAACTTTGGCCATCACTAAATGAACTATTGTAAATTGAGGACTACCCATAATAATGTGTTTCCCCGAAAATAAGTTCCAACCAGAAAATAAGCTCTAGCATGATTTTTCAGGATGCTCGTAATATAAGCCCTACCCCCAAAATAAGCCCTGGTTAAGATTGTCAGCCCTCGGGAGGAGGTGTGTGGCCAGCACAGGAGGCGGTGAGCTCAAAGGGGCCAACGGCATTCTGGGACTGCACAGCCTGCACAGCGCAGGTGCGCCTGAGTCTTGCGACTGCCGGGCCAGCCCTCCAACCAGCAGGTGGAGGCAGAGGTGCGAGGGTGGGGAGGCACACGATCTGGCCTGCCGGACGCACCATGCTTCTCCCCGCCCACTCCATCCCACCATCTGTCTTTGCCTGCCTGCAGCTGCGACACACCAACCAACTGCACGGTGCGTCTGGCGGGCCAGATCGTGTGCCTCTGCTCCATGCCTCTGCTCCGCCTGCTACTTGGAGGGCCGGCCTGGCGGTCCCAGCGCTTGGACACACCTGCGCTTCATGGGCTGCGCTGGCCAAGGGGCTGGTGGGCTGCAGCTGCTGCTGGACACCGTCTGCCCCCGCGCGCTCACTGCCTACTGTGCTGGCCACGCCCCTTGGCCCATGCAGTCTGGGACTGTGCAGCCCATGCAGTACAGGTGCGTCTGAGTGCTGCGATCGCCGGGCCGGCCCTCCAAATGGCAGGCGGAGGCAGAGGTGTAGGGGTGGGGACGCATGCGATCCGGCCTGCCGGATGTGCCATGCAGCTGCCTGCCCACTCCGTCCACCATCTGTCTTTGCTTGCCTGCAGCCGCGACGAAACAGGCGGCCATCTGGCGCATGCAGTGGGCTGGATCACTTGCCTCTCCCCTGCGCCTCTGCCTCTGCCTGCTGCTTGGCGGACAGGGCTGGCGGACGCAGCGCTCAGACGCATCTGTGCTGCATGGGCTGTGGAGCCCCAGACTGCGCCAGCCAAGAGGCGGGCTGCAACTGCTGCTTGCTCACCGCCTCTTGTGTGTGCACCGGGGGGGTGGGGGGCACCCGGGGCTGGTCCTTCACCATCTCTGGTACCATGTTTCCCCAAAAATAAGCCCTAATGCTTCTTTTGGAGTTTATATATCTATATCTATATCTATATCTATATCTATATCTATATCTATATCTATATCTATATCTATATCTATATCTATATCTATATCTATATCTATATCTATA
>QLTV01003452.1:56820-73605 GCA_003457575.1 Thermophis baileyi
TATTGATTCTTTTGCTTTTCAGAGTAGTTTTTTTCTTTTTGCTGCTCTGATCTCCCTTGTTAATACATTTCTGGCCTGATTGTACAGCATTCTATCACCTTTTCTGTAGGCTTCCTCTTTGGAACGACGTAGCTGCTTAAGTTTAGCTGTGAACCAAGGTTTGTTGTTGCTGTATATTTGCAAGTTCCTGGTCGGTACACATAGGTCTTCACAGAAGCTGACATATGATGTTACAGTATCTGTGAGTTCATCCAGGTCTGCAGAGGTATCTTCAAAAATATTCCAGTCTGTGCAGTCAAAGCAAGCCTGTAGCTTTAACTTTGCCTCCTCAGTCCAAATCCTCACTGATTTTTCGCAAGTTCCTGCTCGGTACACATAGGTCTTCACAGACGCTGACATATGATGTTACAGTATCTGTGAGTTCATCCAGGTCTGCAGAGGTATCTTCAAAAATATTCCAGTCTGTGCAGTCAAAGCAAGCCTGTAGCTTTAACTTTGCCTCCTCAGTCCAAATCCTCACTGATTTAATTGTTGGTTTCGTGGCTTTAAGTCTTTGTCTGTAAGCAGGTACAAGGTGAATCATGCAATGATCAGAGTGGCCCGCAGCTGCTCCTGGTAAGGACAGATAAGTGATCACATAAGTGACTGTCTAGTCTCTTCTTAAAAACCTCCACCGCCCACGATTTCTGAAGGAAGCTGTTCCACTAGTTAATTGTCCTCACTGTCAGGAAGTTTACATTTTTGTTTCCAGGCCTTTGATCATCTTGGTTGCTCTTCTCTGAACTTTTTCCAAAGTCTCAACATCTTTTTTGCAGTATGGTGACCAAAATTGATTGCAGTATCCCATGCATGGTCTTACTAGGGTTTTATATAGCAGCACTAACACTCCATGTGATCTTCATTCTATGCCTCTGTTTATACAACCGAGGATCGTATTAGCTTTTTTGGCTGCTGCTGCACACTGCTGGATCATATTCAAGTGATCCACTAGGACTCCAAGGTTCCTCTCACAGTGGCTGTTTTTGAGCCAGGTCTCGCCCAATCTCTACTTATACATTTGATTTTTCCTGCCTAAGTGTAAAACTTTGCTCTTCTCCACGTTAAAATTTCTTTTTATTGGATAGGGCCCATTGTTCAAGTTTGTCAAGATCTTTTTGGATCCTAAACTTGTCTTCTGGGGTGTTGGCTATTCCTGCCAGCTTAATGTCATCTGCAAATTTGATGAGTTTCCCTTCTATTCCCTCATCTATACTAAGTCATTTAGGAAGATATTGAAGAATACTGGGCCTAAGACGGAATCTTGTGGTACCACACTGCTTACTTCTCTCCATGTGGATGTAGTGCCATTAAGGACTACTCACTGAGTACGGTTTGTCAGCCAGCTACAAATCCATCTGGTGGTGATGTTGTCTATTCCACATTTTTCTAGCTTACCAAGAAGTAGGTTGTGGTCTACTTTGTCAAATGCCTTGCTGAAATCTAAGTATATTATGTCCACAGCATTCCGCCAGTCTACTAATTTAGTCACTTTATCAAAGAATGAAATAAATGCATGAATCACAGTCTCTTAAGGGTTTGGGTAAGACCAAAAGGAGAAAGAAATAGAAGTGATGCTCTCAAGAGATAACTAAGATATATGGACAAGGCCTTTCTTTGTTAGATTACCAACAATTCAAAAAGGCACATGATAGCAATTATTCTTGTATCTGCTGGAATTCTAACTCTGGTAAAACTCAAGGCCCCACAAGTACTTGTCTTCTCTGGCTGACATCTTCATTTGTCAGAAGGTGGTGGAAAGGACAAGAGGTCTGCTCCCTTAGGCCTCAGGGAGGAATTGGTGGATGGAATGAAAACTTTCCAGGGTCCTTAGTAGTCTCTGAGCTTGGCTATTTTCTTGCTGACTTTTCATGACCAACTATGGAACATCATCAATGCTAGAAGGGAATGGGGGTTGTGGGGAGGAGGAGGAGGCAGAGGCAGAGGCGGAGGAGAAGGAGAAGGAGAAGGAGAAGGAGAAGGAGAAGGAGGACTCTGAGGTCCTTGATACTCTCTGCGCCTGGTTGTTTTCTTGCAGAGGTTCAACTAAGGAACATCATCAGTTCTAGAAGGATGGGTAGAATATAGTTGGGCCATGAAAGGTCTGCAAGAAGACAACCAAGCTCAGAGAGCACCAAGAACTCCTCATATGTTGCTGGGTCCAAACATGCTGTAAGTAAGGCAGGCATTATCAGGTGAGATGGACTAGAAGACCTCCAAGGTCACTTCCAACTCTGTTATTCCGCGATCTAACATGTTGAAGCACAGGTAAAGCTGGCAGGATGGGATTGTCTAGATAACCAAAGTTCACAGTGGTGATAAACTTTGGATATCCATCTTTAGGGTTGACTTCAAGAGTTGAGGGAAAACATGGTTAGTCAATAAAAGGTTCATTCCTTGGTTATCTTTTGAAGTGATGTAACCCCCTGTCTCCCTCAATAGTTCATAAACCCCATGGGAGACCAGACATTTGCATAAGTTTTCCTCATTCTTGGATAGATGTTCAGCGTATAAAGATGGCCCAACTCCAGGCTGCTTAAGAGAGCAAGAGAAGGACAAGGAGGCGGCCCTCAGCTCTGAAGGTCCATCAACACAGTCATTAGACAGGTGCTCCAGGTATTTCTCAGGACAATTTTCCACCTCTGGTAGGTTTTAAAATACTGATGGGCTAGACTGAAGATCTGGAATGCCTTTTTGCCAAATTAGGACATTCCTTAACTTCAAGAAAGCTAAGCCAGCATGTTATTGTGTGAGAATTAAGTTCCTAGGCAGTCAAGGAAAGCAAGTCCCCTCCTCCTTCACCTATCTCCTTTTCCTTCTCCTCCTTCTCCTCTTCTTTGCATTCTCTTCCTCCTCCTCCTCTTCTTCTCCTTGTTCTCCTCTTCTTCTCCCTCTCCTTCTCTTCTTCTCTTTCTTCTTTTCCTCCTTCTCCTATCCTTTCCTTCTTCTCATTCTCCTCTTCTTTTGCTTTCCTTTTTCTTTCCCCTTCTCTTTTTCCCCTCCCCCTTCCCCTTCCCCTTCCCCTTCTCCCTCTCCCTCTCCCCCTCCCCCCTCTTCCTCCTCCTCTTTTGTATTTTGTTTGCAAATATTACCATCCAAATCCTCAATGGGTGAGTATGCAGGACTATTTTGAGGTTTTAATTGGGGGCATGTGTGCTTGGTGCTTTCTGGACTTGGTTGATTTATTGCAGATGTTGCATCAGCCAATTTGGGTCCATCATCAGTGCCAGTGGAGTTGGCAGAGAAAAGGAAGAGGAGGAGGAGGGGGAGGAGGGGGAGGAGGAGGAGGAGGAGGAGGAGGAGGACGACAACTGTGGAGTCTTTGGCACTCTCTCACTTTGGTTGTCTTCTTGAAGATGTTTCATGACCCAACTAGGGAACATTATTGATGCTATGAGGGAGTGGGGTTTGCAGAGAGGAGAAGAAGGAGGAGGAAGAGGAGGGGAGGAGAAGCAGAAGGAGAAGGAGAAGACCTGTGGGTTCCTTGGTGCACTTTGAGCTTGGTGGTTTTCTTGCAGACATTTCATGACTCAACTAGGGAACATCATGCTATGAGGGAGTTGGTTTCTGGAGAGGAGGAGGAGGAGGAGGAGGAGAAGGAGGAGAAGGAGGTGAGGAGGAGGAGGAAGAGAAGGAGGAGGAGAAGGAGGAGGAGGAGGAGGAGGACTGTGAAGTCTTTAGTGCTCTGTGAGCTTGTTTTCTTTCAGACGTTTCATTACCCAACTAGGGAACATCATCAATGCTAGAAGGGAGTGTGAAGTTTCTTCTCTGTTTATACACAAGTGGTTCTTCCTATCAGTGACACTAGTTGGGTCATAAAAACATTTCCAGAAAGCCACCAAGCTCAGAGAGCACCCTGAACCCCACAGTTCAACCCTGGGCTACAAATATTCCCCCCACAGATTCGTTCTTTCAATCGAGGTAGCCTTGTAGGGGTCTGGCAACCAACTCTACCACTTCCTACCAAATAGGATCAGTATGGGTTGTAAATCCCGTCGCTACCGGTTCACTCGTGCGCATGCAGAAGCGTCCTGGGCGGGTGGGCAGAGCCTCCCACCACCGCCGCTACCGGTTCACCGAACTGGGCCGAACCGGGAGCAACCCACCGCTGAACAGGATCCTCATTTCTGCATATGAACTGTAGAAAAATGGTGTTCGGAGGAGTGATTCTTGTTTTCCACGACAGGTGTGACCATGGGACGATGTGGAAGATTCTGGGCCTTGTCCTTTTCGGGACCCTGGTCAACTTTTCAGAAGGAAAGAAAGTGGGCATTATTTCCATGTTCAGTTTTGCCGAATACGAATCAGGTAAGGAATTGGATTCTCAGCCATTTTCCTCCAAAGGGACCTATTTTTTAAGTCATTCCATGGCCGGTGACTATGGCAGAAATACATCGTTCTCAACTTACGATGGTTCATTTAGTGACCGTTCGAACAGCACTGAAAAAAGGACCATTTTTCAGACTTAAGACCATTTCCGGTGCCATTGTATCTGTGAATGGCCACTAAACGAATTGTTGTAAGCCAAGGACCACCTGTATTTCTAAACCATCCATCTCCCTCCAAGAAGGAATTTATTTATGATTCATTTTATTTATTTATTAATTACATTTCTATCCACTCATCTCCCCTCCAAGGTGGTGGCTCATTCTGCCCTATCTTCTAGCTATCTTCCCCAGGAGACTACCCTGTCTTGTGAAGCTATGCCAGATATGGCCTTCAACCCCAAAGATAGTTCACCTTTTGCCCTGGGTATTTACTACATGTGGAAAGTGAGGAGAAGGTCCTGCTTTAAGGATGGAGAATCAGAAACGTGTTCTCATGGACGGACTGATTGTCTTCTAATTGTGGGCCATCAACTGAAACAGGACGGGCTTCTCCAGAACCACCTGAAGAAGATTGCCCTTGCAGATATTCCACTTCCAGGACTACTTGGGTTGTTCCAGATCACCAGGTAGGTGGCCATCAAGAAGGCAAACTTCTGGAGATGTTTTGCACTAATGGTCTTTGAGGAACATTTGGGTTAAGCTTAGGAAGGAATCACAGGACGTGTTAGGACGTGTTTGCACTAGTGAGGCCACACTTGGAATTCTGCATCCATTTTTGGTCGCCACAATATTTAAAAAGATGTGGAGACTCTATAAAGAGTGCAGAGAAGAGCAACAAAGAGGATTAGGGGACTGGAGGCTAAAGAACAGTTGCAGGAATTGGGTATGTCTAGTTAAGTGAAAAGAAGGACTAGGGATGACATGAGAGCAGTCTTTCAATATCTCAGGGGCTGCCACAAAGAAGAGGGAGTCGAGCTATTCTCCAAAGCCCCAGAAGGCAGGACGAGAAGCCATGGGTGGAAATTAATCAAGGAGAGAAGCAACTTTAGAACTAAGGAGAAATTTCCTGTCTATTAGAACAATTCATCAGTGGAACGGCTTGCCAAGTTGTGGGTGTTCCAACACTGGAAGTTTTTAAGAAGAGATTGGATAACCATTTGTCTGAAGTGGTGTAGGGTCCCTTCCAACTCTGTTATTCTGTTTTGTTAGTTTAATGAAAAGAAGGACTAGGGGTGATATGATAATATCTAAGGGGCTGCCACAAAGAAGAGGGGGGGGTTTCCACCTATTCTCCAAAGCACCTGAGGGTAGAACAAGAAGCAATGGGTGGAAACTAATCAAGGAGAGAAGCAGCTTACAACTAAGGAGAAATTTCCTAAGAGTGAGGACAATTAACCAGTGGAACAACTTGCCTTCAGAAGTCGTGGGCGCTCCATCACTGGAGGTTTTTAAGAAGAGACTAGACAGTCACTTATCTGAAATGGTATAGGTTCTCCTGCTTGAGCAGAGGGCTGGACTAGAAGACCTCCAAGATCCCTTCCAGCTTTTATTCTAATTTACGTGAGTGGAGGCTAAAACATATGAAGAATGGTTGCAGGAATTGGGTATGTCTAGTCTAATGAAAAGAAGGACTAGGGGAGACATGATAGCAATGTTCCAATATCTCAGGGGTTGCCACAAAGAAGAGGGAGTCAAGCTATTCTCCAAAGCACCAGAAGGCAGGACAAGAAGCAATAGATGGAAACTTATCAAGGAGAGAAGCAACTTAGAACTAAGGAGAAATTTCCTGACAGAACAATTAATCAGTGGAACAGCTTGCCTCCAGAAGTTGTGGGTGTTCCAACACTGGAAGTTTTTAAGAAGATGTTGGATAACCATTTGTCCAGAATGATATAGGGTCACCTGCTTGAACAGGGAGTTAGACTAGAAGACCTCCAAGGTCCCTTCCAACTCTGTTATTCTGTTAAATGGGAAGAAGATCAGAGAAGAGGGCCAAGGGACTAGTTATGAGGAGAACATGAGGGGCTGGATATGGAAAAGCCAATGGACCAGCCCTAGGATCCTATGGTTCAGTGAATGGGAGTGAGCAAGAGGTTATGATCAATGTATCAGCCAAGCCACAATGGGCTTGATGGGTCCACCATGTACAAATGGTGTCAGCTATCTGTTTTTAATCTCCTACAGAAGTAGATCTTCCTTCGTTTCATTTTCAGACCAACATTCGCAGTTCAATCTCTCTGACTTTCCTCTTCTCTCTTCAGGCTTAATATTGTGGATGTGGAGCTGACAGCACACAAGTTGAACTATGTGCCAGGACTCAGAGGAGCTGAAGTGGTTAGCGGGGTCCGCCTGAGCATTTGTGGCTCTGTGTGAGTAAGACCTTTCCAACGTCCACGTCTACCCATCTTAAAGCTGCTGAGGTCGAAAAGCCTGCTGTTAAAGTCTTGAAATTAAGCGAAGTTGAACTGAAATTAAACCTTTCTTTTAGAGCTTGATGCAGAAGAAAGTGAAAGAGGGACCCAACCTAAGGAGGAATTTCCTGACCCTGAGAACAATTAATCAGTGGAAGTTGTAGGTGCTCCATCAGTCAAGGAGAGATCCAACGAAATTTCCTGACAGTTAGAACAATTAATCAGTGGAACAGCTTGCCACCAGAAGTTGTGGGTGCTCCAACACTGGAAGCTTTTAAGAAGAGATTGGGCAGCCATTTGTTTGGGATGGTATAGGTTTCTTGCTTGGGCAGGGTGTTGGACTAGAAGACCTCCAAGATCCCTCCCAACACTATTATTTATGTTTTCTGATCAATGGAATGGCTTGCCTCCAGAAGTTGTGGGTGCTCCTCCCTCACTGGAGTTTTTAAAGAAAAGATTGGACAATCATTTCACCAGGATAGTATAGGACCTCCTTGAGCAGTGGGTTGGACTAGAAGGATGCTAAGGTCCCTCCCAACTCTGCTAATCCGTAATCCCAGATCAATCAATCAGTGTAACAGCTGATCATCACGGAAGGTTTTCAGTGGAGGTTTTCAAGAAGACCCTGGACAGCCATTTGTCCAGAATGGTATGAGTAGGGGGTTGAACTAGATCAGTGAAGGTGAACTTTTTTTTGCTCTGGTGCCAAAAGGGCGTGCGCGTACGCGATAGTACGCGTGCCCACACCCATAATGCAATGCCCTAACCCCCCCCCCCGCGCATGCGCACAGACCTCACTGAAGCCTCTGGACTTCTGGTAGGCCTGTTGGACCATTTTTTGCCTTCCCCAGCTTCAGGAAATAGCAATAGCAGTTAGACTTATATACCGCTTCATAGTGCTTTACAGCCCTCTCTAAGCGGTTTACAGAGTCAGCATATCCTCATTTTACCCACCTCGGAAGGATGGAAGGCTGAGCCAACCTTGAGCCGGTGAGATTTGAACCGCTGAACTGCAGCTAGCAGTCAGCTGAAGTAGCCTGCAGTACTGCACTCTAACCACTGCGCCACCTCGGCTCTTCATTCTTGTGGATGGCGAAAAACAGCCCAATGGGCCTACCGGAAGTAGGCCCATTGGGTCCGTTTTTCGCCATCCACAGGCTCTGGAGGCTTTCCTGAAGCCTGGGGAGGGCAAAAACGGCCTCCCTCACCCTCTGGAAGGCCGAAAATCAGCTGGCCAGTGCGCTAGAGCTGACATAGGGCAACGCCTTGCGTGCCCTCAGATATGGCTCTGCGTGCCACCTATGGCACGCGTGCCATAGGTTCGCCATCATGGAACTAGATGATCTCCAAAGTTCCTTCCAAACCTATTGTTCTATGTTCTATGTTCTAAACTCCTAACAAACTATTTTGTTTCTTCAGCCTATCTTATGTCCTTTCCAAATTTTGGAGTCACTCAAGAAATTATGCTTTGCAACTTAAAGGACAGGCAAAACAGAATATTGGAAAATGCAAAGTGATCACGTTCTCACTGGTTTAAGGGTTCTCTTCTCCTTTCTCCCGTTGCTTCAAAACCTAACAATGTGGATGTGGTTTTTCACTTGTTAGGTCAGTGTATCTCAAACTTAGCAACTTTGAGATGAGTGGACTTCAAACTCCCAGAATTCCCCAGCCAGCACAGCCCAAAGGTGCTTCTCCAGAACTGAAGAAGCTTCTTGGATGAGAAGCAAAACATTTTCAAGTAAAAAAAAAAAATAAACAAGAAAAGTCCAGTTGCCTTTTGGGAAAAGCACCTTTGGGACAACCATGACCTGGATGATGGAGAATCTCCATAGATATCTGGGAGTTGAAGTCCATCTATCTTAAAGGGGCCAAGGTTGAGGAAACACTGTGTTAGCCTACATTGCAAACAAAACAATGATGGAGAATGTATGCTTACTATGTGTGTGTCACTTCCTAGGTTGGCTGGAATCTCCTCTGTGATCAAAATCTCTGTGGAATTTCAATCCAGTGTCAAATTTGAAATTGCAGATTATCAGGCAGGATCTCTCAGAGTGATCTTCCGGGAATGTAATATTTTGTTTGGAGATATTACCATCCAAATTCTCAGTCTGTGAGTATGCAGGACTCTTTTGAGGTTTTAATTGGGGGCGGGGGCAGGGGCGGGGCAGGAGGGTGTCCTTGGTGCTTTCTGGACTCTGTTGGTTTTTTTGCAGAGGTTTCATGACCCAACTAGGGAACATCTTCAGTGCTAGAGTAGGGTTTGCAGAGAGGAAGAGGAGGAGGAGGGGAGGTTAGGAGGAGAAGGAAGAGTGATGGGAAGAGGAGGAGGAGGAGGAGGAGGACTGTAAGATCCTTGGTGCTCTCTGAGCTTGGTTGTTCTCTTGCAGATGTTTCATTACCCAACTAGGTAATACCATCAGTGCTACGTCCATTCAACAATAGTTCAATTCTGGGCTACAAATATTCTCTTCTACTGGTGCTTTTTCATTTATTTTGCAGGAACCTTACACCCACAGCCCTTACCACCATCAAGAACTCAATAATCGCCAACATCAACCTACAGGTAAGGCCTTCCTCCAACAACAAAGAGTGTAGGAAACTCAAGACAAAAACATCAATATGGTTTAGGAATGACCATCATGGCTTGGCTTAATCACCACCATGGGGAATGGGGTTGGACTAGGAGACCTCCAAGGTCCCTTCCAACTCAGTTATTCTGTTAAATGGGAAGAAGATCAGAGAAGGTCTCTGAAGAGGGCCAAGGGGCTAGTTATGAGGAGAACATGAGGAGCAGGATATGGAAAAACCAGTGGTTCTTTATCATTCTAATTTCTTCAAAACGATGTATTTTGGCACACCCATTTCATGAGCCGAGGTGGCGCAGTGGTTAGAGTGCAGCACTGCAGGCTACTTCAGATGACTGCTAGCTGCAGTTCGGCGGTTCAAATCTCACCGGCTCAAGGTTGACTCAGCCTTCCATCTTTCTGAGGTGGGTAAAATGAGGACCCAGATTGTTGGGGGCAATATGCTAACTCTGTAAACCGCTTAGAGAGGGCTGTAAAGCACTATGAAGCGGTATATAAGTCTAACTGCTATTGCTATTGCTATTTCTGTGTTTTCTTCACATTTTTCTTGCTGGTTGCTGTGAATTTCATTTGAGATCTGTTCTAATTGAAAACAAGCACATCCATTTTGGAATCAAGAAGCACTTGGATCTTTCTTCTGTTTTCCCTGTCATTCTGATCATGTTGATCAGGGTTGTCAAACACAAGGCCTGTGGGCCGGATCCGGCCCACAATATGGTCAGATCCGGCCCACCGGGATGTCCTGGAAAATATAAGGGGCTGGCCTGCATTGCTTCAGCCCAGTCTACCCAATACGAAGAGGAAATATCGGACCAGCGTGGCTTCGGCCCGGTCTACCCAAAGCGAAGAGGAAGCATGCCAGCAGTTTGGGGAGTGGCGTGAAGCTGGCCACGCCCACCCAGTCAGCCACACCCACCCAGTCGGCCATGCCCACCCGGCCCCCCGAGGCCAACCACAGCCCTGATGTGGCCCTCAATGAAATTGAGTTTTACACCCCTGATGTTGATCATTGAAGACCATTGATAGAGGGAACATTGAGTGGACAATGAACCTTCAGGCCCTTGGCTTCCTCAGTGATATGGTCACGTTCAGGCTGAGTCAGGAATGAGGCCAGAGTTATGGCCCTCCAACCCACTGATTCTTCAACTGTCTTCACCCTGCAGTTTTGTAACATCCTGGCTGTTGTCTTCGATGTGGTGAGAGATAGGCTGTTGGACACGATGAACGGTAAGCTTCCACGTCCTGTCACCTCATTGGCGTTCTCCCTGAGATCCATCGAAGTATAATATCTTCTGCTTCCCTTAAGTCAGGGAGGGCTGAGATGTTGGCTGTGGATGGTGGGTTGGGTTGGGTTGGATAGACAAGGGATGGTATAAGGCTCCTGTCTTGAGAAGAGGGTTGGATTGGAAGACTTCAGAGGTTCTGAGGGGGATGGGTTGGGTTGGATAGACAAGGGATGGTATAAGATTTCAGAGGTTCTGAGGGGGATGGGTTGGGTTGGATAGACAAGGGATGGCATAGGATTTCAGAGGTTCTGAGGGGGATGGGTTGGGTTGGGTTGGATAGACAAGGGATGGCATAAGATTTCAGAGGTTCTGAGGGGGATGGGTTGGGTTGGATAGACAAGGGATGGTATAAGATTTCAGAGGTTCTGAGGGGGATGGGTTGGGTTGGATAGACAAGGGATGGCATAAGATTTCAGAGGTTCTGAGGGGGATGGGTTGGGTTGGATAGACAAGGGATGGTATAAGATTTCAGAGGTTCTGAGGGGGATGGGTTGGGTTGGATAGACAAGGGATGGTATAAGATTTCAGAGGTTCTGAGGGGGGGGGGGGGGTTGGGTTGGAGAGACAGGGAATGGTATGGGATGTGGGGGGGTCGGGGGGGGATGGGTTGGGTTGGAGAGACAAGGGATGGTATAAGATTTCAGAGGTTCTGAGGGGGATGGGTTGGGTTGGATAGACAAGGGATGGTATAAGATTTCAGAGGTTCTGAGGGGGATGGGTTGGGTTGGATAGACAAGGGATGGTATAAGATTTCAGAGGTTCTGAGGGGGATGGTTTGGGTTGGATAGACAAGGGATGGCATAAGATCTCAGAGGTTCCTTTCAGCCCAATCATTCTATGAACTCTAGCAAGAACAACCTCCCTTTAGACAACTAGGTAACATCATCAGTACTGCAAGAGAGTGTGGTTTGCAGAAAGGAGGAGGAGGAGGAGGAGGAGGAGGGGGAGGAGGAGGAGGAGGAGGGGGAGGAGGAGGAGGACTGTGGATGCTCTCTGAGCTTGGTGGTTCCCTTGCAGACATTTCATGACCCAGCTAGGTAACATCCTCAGTGGTAGAAGGGAGTGGGATTTGCACTCATTTTATGTTCTGGTGGCTGAGCTAGACATATTCCTGAGGGAATAATCCCGAGCAACCAACATTCTCTTTTATGGGCCCCTGATTTTCCCCACAGTGGTCATCCCCTTTGAGCCCTTTGGGAGCCTGAGGTGTCAACTGGCCAGCTTGCCTGATATAGGCAATAGCCTCCTCTGGTTAAATCTCTTTGTAAGTATCCTAAGTAGCCCCTCCCCCCTCCAAAGAAACCTTGGCTTTGGTGTGGGTTCTTGGGGGGTCTCTCCTGCGACCCCAGCCTCCCATGCTCTGTTCTTAATGGTGGGAAGGGTCTCCTCTGGCTTCTTCCTAGACTGACTTTGACATCGAGGGCCAAGGTCTCCTCTCCATCCCCGATTCGGCTCCCGATATAATCCTGCCCCCGCTGGAGAAATATCGTCATTGCCAGTGTGTCCATGCCGCCGTACTCAACATCTTCCTTTCGGTGGTCCTCAGGATACAACCTCAGGAGTACAGCTGCACGCCCAATGTGGTAAGGAAACGCAGATCTTGTTGTGGCCTGCCAGCTGCCAGCAGAGCTGGCGGCAGACTCGGACGATGAGGAGGTTGGGGAAGAACTTGGGCCAGTTCTGGAGTCTGGGGAAGGCTCTGATGTCAGACGCAGAGATAGAGCCAGGGCCGTCCGACATTTCCCAGCCACCGGAGAGGCAGCTGCCTTTGGAGGCTGAGATGAGTGAGGAGGAAGAACAGCTGGGGCCTGTTCCAGATGCGCGTATGCACAGAGCAGTTAGGAGAGGGGAACAACGGAGGACAAGGAGTCGACTTGGGAAGCAAAGCACACGTGAACGCTGAATGGCCCCTCCCCGGCTGGGGAATAAATAGAAAGAAAGGGGAGTGGTTGTCATAGGAGACAACAGTTCGTATTTCTGAAGATTTTGCTCATTGTGTTTCAATTTGCTCATTGTGTTTCATGCCACAAAGTCTGCTTGCCAGAACTTAATTTGCAGCCTTTCGGCTGGGAACTCACAGCCTGGCAATTATCGCAAGGATCTGATAAGGTCTGTTGCTGCCGTTAACTCCTTGAGGGACTGTTGCCGGGACTTTTCGGTGGGTGAATGCCATTAATTCACAAGAGGTAAATAATGAGGGGTTTTTCGTGACCAGGAGTCTGTTTCTTGCTTCTGCTAAGGCTGGGTCAGAACAGATCTGGACTTACCCAGTTGGAGGCTATTCAAGCTGTGGTTCCAACCTGGGGTGTTATTGATATATTTTCCCTGGTGATGCGTTCTTTGTAAAGACCCTTTCAATTGACAAATACAAATGGATGTTTTTTTTTATTTTAAGTAAAATGTAAAAAAATGAATGTAAAACGAAGATGTTTTTTTACACCTCTGTATGGATTGATAATTCCTGAAGGGAAAGGATTCCTGCTCCACATAACGATAGTAAAGGATACTAGGCCGAGTAAGTTGGAGTGTTTTCATGATATAAAAATGTGGATATTTCTGAGCTTAATGCCAATATCTCCGCTGTATTATTTATTGAGAAGGAAAAGGAGAAAAGAAGAAGAAGAAAAAGAAGCCATCCCTAAAAATAATATAGATAAAATATTTAATTTTTGACTTTCCCCGTCTTTGCTCTTCAATTTGCAGCACAGAGATACATTATGTAGTAGAACCTTTCTGTATTAATTCTGTATGAAGCTTAATACAGCTGAACACTGAAAATCTAGAATATACATACCGAGGATGCAGGTATTCAAATCATTAATACTTTCCCTCTCTCCTTTCTCCCCTCCCCCCTTCCTTCCCTTCCTCCTTCTCTCCTCCTTTCTTCTTGCTTCCTCCCTACCTCCCTTCCTTCTTTCCTCTTCCCCTCTTTCCTCCTTCCTTCCTTCCTCTCTCCCTACCTCCCTTCCTTCTTTCCTTCCTCCCTTCCCTCCCTCTCTCCTCCTTCCCTCCCTCTCTCCACCTTCCCTCCCTCTCTCCTCCTTCCTTCCTCTCTCCCTACCTCCCTTCCTTCTTTCCTTCATTCCCTTCCCCTTCCTTCCTTCCTTCCTTCCTTCCTTCCTTCCTTATCTTAGCTCTGATTCCAGATGTAAGTATGACTCAAAAATATTTTCTTACCAAACTTTTCTGATAACCAGGCTTAAGAAAGGGACAACAGAATTTCAGCGTGAAGAGAGAACATTACAGAGAAATGCAAATCACGGGAAGTGTTAGTATCGCATTATACTGCACTAATAAGACACACTTGGAATACTGCATCCAGTTTTGGTCACCACGATACAAGAAAAGATGTTGAGACTCTAGAAAGAGTGCAGAGAAGAACAACAAAGATGATTAGGGGACTGGAGGCTAAAACATAAAAAGAACGGTTGCTGGAACTGGGTATGTCTAGTTTAATGAAAAGAAGGAGTAGGGGAGACATAGCAGTGTTCCAATATCTCAGGGGTTGCCCCAAAGAAGAGGGAGTCAAACTATTCTCCAAAGCACCTGAGGGTAGGACAAGGATCAATGGGTGGAAACTCATCAAGGAGAGAAGCAACCTAGAACTAAGGAGACATTTCCTGACAGCGAGAACAAATAATGAGTGGAATGAGTTGCCTTCAGAAGTTGTAGGTGCTCCATCACTGGGGGCTTTCAAGAAGAGACTGGACCACCACTTGTCTGAAATGGTCTAGGGTCTCCTGCTTGAGCAGGGGGTTGGACTAGAAGACCTCCCAGGTCCTTTCCATCTCCATTCTGATCGATTAGCTTATTGCTCATGGATCAGGTTTGAAATACAAGGGCTCTCCTGCTCGAGCAGGGGGTTGGATAGAAGACCTCCAAAGTCCCTTTCCAACTCTGTTATTCTATGTTTCCTTCCTCCGAATGCTGTACTGAGATTTTCCTTCTCTTTCTCTACAGCCACCTCCCTTCATCTCCTCGGTAGGTAACGTCCCTGCAGGACTCTGCCCAGAACCTGGTTTGTTTGGGATCATATTTGGGCTTCCCTCCCTCCCTTGTGTTTTCCTTCTCACCACCCCTTTTTCCTCCAGGCCATCCTGTACTTCCGGATCAGCCTCTTGCAAAGTCCTGTGATCCAGTTTGGAAACGGTTTTGCCATCGTCGAGGTTTCGGCCCAAATCGAGTTCTTTGTCAAGAACTCTGATGGCTCAACAACTTCCATAGTCATTCTGCAAGAGGTCAGTCAACCCCACCATCTCCAATGAGGCCCAAAATTCTCAGGTTGGCTTCCCAGGATGACCGGTCACCTTTAGGAGATGTTCTAGCTATGGTTGTCTAATGCTGGGGTCTCCAATCTTGGCAACTTGAAGACAAGTTGAAGACCACAAGTCTTCAAGTTGCCAAAGTTGGACATCCCTGGTTTGGATCCTGTTCAGTTCTGGAAGTTGAAGTTCACAAGTCTTCAAATTGCCAGGGTTGGACACCCATAATTTAGATGTTCTTCAATTCTGAGAGTTGAAGTCCACATGTCTTCAAGTTGCCAAGGTTGGACACCCTTGGTTTATATTCTCTTCCATTCTGGGAACTGAAGTCCACACATATTCAGGTTGCCAATGTTGGACAACCCTGGTTTAGATGCTCATCAATTCTGTGAGTTGCAATCCACAAGTCTTAAAATTGCCAAAGTTGGACACCCCTGGTTTAGATGCTCTTCATTTCTGGGAGTTGCAATCCACAAATTTTAAAGTTGCTAAGGTTGGACACCCCTGATCTAATGGATCTCTCCTTTCTCCATTGTCTATCTGCAGAGCCTCAGCTTGAGCGCGACCTTCTCAGTGACCAATGGCTATCTATATGCTTCCTTGTCCATCTCAGGGTGAGAGACCTGGTTCTCTTCTTACCAGACCTCCAATGCTCTGTGGGACCTTCATTATGAAGAAGATCTGTTGCCCACCTGCCTTGGGAAGCACCAGCTGGGTTTGCATACTATACGATGCCCCTTTGCCCCCATGTAGACGCAATGATGGCTGTCAGGGATGTCCACTGTATCAGAGTTTGTTGCAGAAAATTAAGTCCAGAAAGCACACACAGGCAGACTGATGCAGCAGGATTGATTTAAATAAGAAACTTCTTTATATACAAGAAAACAGATGAGTATTTACAATACCAGTAGCAGAGTTCTTCTTTAACGTAGCAGCAGTTACAGGCAGGAGAGAAGAGTTAGTTTCATTTCAGAGTTCAGAGTGGACTGAGAGTACAGAGTGGGCTGAGCCATGCCCACCTTCTAGCTTCAGTTTCGATTCTCTGCACAGACTCAGATGTGTTTAGCTCTCATTGGCTGACCTTGTTACCATTGGCTCTCCCAGTTCATGAATAATCTGACACACTGAGAGGGTCCAAAGGTTCAACATGGCAGTGGTGCAGTTGATGGTCTGCTCGCTTTTCATGGTCTTGCATCATCTCCATCTTGACTTATTGGAACATATCCTGTGGGCCACCCTTGATGGCCTTCTTGCCACAGGCCAATAGTTTCTAAACCATGATGGATTAATGTGATAGGTTGGTTGCCTCAAAAGAGGGTAAGCTCAAACTTCTTACCATTATTTTAGCCCAGTCAAGGTGCTGTAGGAACTAAGCCATTAGATGGAGCTTCCTCCCTTTGACCTGGAATCAAAATTCCATCCTGAGCCTGCTAAGAAACTGATCTCTGTGAAAGGAAAGTCACTGTCAGGATGATATTGTGGAATTTGTATAAACAGAGGCATAGAATCAAAATCAGGTGAAGTCTCAGTACCGCTTTATAAAGCCTTAGTAAGGCCACATCTGGAAACCTGCATCCAGTTTTGGTCCCCACTTTACAAAAAAAGATGTTGAGACTTTGGAAAAAGTGCAGAGAAGAGCAACTAAGATGATTAGGGCATGTTTGTTTATTTATTTTTATTTATATCTCGCCTTTTATTGTTTTTACAAAAAGCCCAAGATGATGACACATCTTCCTCCTCCTATTTTCCCCACAATAACAACCCTGTGAGGTAAAGCTCACTTTTTGTTTTTCATGGCCCAAAGTCACCCAGCTGGCTTTCATGGCTAAGGCGGGGCTAGAACTCAGGGCCTCCCAGTTTCTAGTGTGGTGCCTTAG
>QLTV01003452.1:95543-107830 GCA_003457575.1 Thermophis baileyi
TCATAACACCAAATACAAGGTGGGCGGATACGACCTTGTAGACAACCCTCATTCTGTCAAGGACCTAGGAGTACTCATTTCAAAAGATCTAAGCCCTAGAGCTCACTGTAACAACATCGCCAAAAAGGCATTAAGAGTTGTAAACCTAATCTTGTGTAGCTTCTTCTCCGGTAATATTACACTACTAACCAGAGCATACAAAACATTTGCTAGACCAATTCTCGAATACAGCTCATCTGTCTGGAACCCGCACTGCATATCGGACATTAATACAATTGAACGTGTCCAGAGATATTTCATGAGAAGAGTCCTCCACTCCTCTGCTCGCAACAGAATACCTTACGCCACCAGACTTGAAATTCTGGGCTTAGAAAACTTAGAACTACGCCGCCTTCGGTCTGACCTAAGCGTAGTTCATCAAATTATCTGCTACAATGTCCTACCTGTCAATGACTACTTCAGCTTCAACCACAACAATACACGAGCAAACAACAGATACAAACTTAAGGTAAACCGCACCAAACTCGATTGCAGGAAATACGACGTCAGCAACAGAGTGGTCAATGCCTGGAATGCACTATCTGACTCTATGGTTTTATCCCCAAACCCTCAAAATTTTAACCTTAGACTGTCTACTGTTGACCTCACCCCATTCCTTAAGTGGTCTGTAAGGGGCGTGTATAAGTACACCAGCGTGCGTACCGTCCCTGTCCTAATGTTCCCTTTTATTTTTATTCATTTCATGTATTCAAATTATGTATATACTTATATGTATTATCTAATACGAGATTGACATAAATAAATAAATAAATAAATAAATAAATAAATAAATAAAAGGACGCCATACTTTCCCCAAGGTGTGGCTATTCCTTACATGCACTGTGTCTGTATGTTTTGGATATAGTTTCACCCAGTATTTTGTTTTGACAAAAAATAAAATCTGCTTCTTTTTGCAAGCCTCGTCTCGAGTCTCGCTCTCTTTGGCATCTCAGTGGCTCGGGGAAACTTCTGGGACCTTACAGTATTTTGGTGGCCTCAAATAACCGTGATGTTACACCTCCTTGATTTAAGCCATTTTCAAGGCACTCGGCCAGGTGGTGTTTGCAAAACAGATTTCAAAGGATTTGGGATCAAGAGTTTGGAGAGAGTAGAATTTCAGGTGGGTTGGGGCTGTCTCACCGAGCTGGCCTAAGGCACCAAAAAGGTCAGAGAAGATCTTGCGAGATCCACGCAGAACCTTGTTGAGGACAATGTCCAGAGTGATCTCCCAGTAAAAAATTACCCAGAAGTTCTTTACAGGTAGCCCTCTACTTACAACCGTTCATTTAGTGACTGTTCAAAGTTACAACGGCAGTGAAAAAAGTGACTTATGACTGGTCCTCGCACTTACAACTCCATTGAAGCATCCCTGCGGTCATGTGATCAAAAGTTGGGTGCTTAGCAACCGGCCTGCTGCATCCCAGGGTCATGTGACCTTTTCAGTTAGCTTCCAACCAACAAAATCAATAGGGGAAGCTGGATTCACTCAACGGCTGCATGATTCATTTAACGACTGCAGTGATTCTCTGAAGAACCTTGGCAAAGAAAGGCCGTAAAATTCAGAGTGACTCATTTAAAAACCATCTTGCTTTGCAATGGAAATTCTGCTCCCAGTAAACCGAGTAACAGAGTTGGAAGGGGCCTTGGAGGTCGTAATTGCGGTCGTAAGGTGAGGACTACCCTGTATTGTGGGACAGGAAGATCTTGATCCAAAGTAGCTGGAACCCCAAGGTGTATTACACCTGACTAGAAGCAATGGTCATTTTTTGGTCTCACTGCTAATGGCTTCTGATGGGACCACTTAGGGTAGCAATAGCAATAGCACTTAGACTTATATACCGCTTTACAGTGCTTTACAGCCCTCTCTAAGCGTTTTACAGAGTCAGCCTCTTGCCCCCAACAATCTGGGTCCTCATTTTACCCACCTCGGAAGGACGGAAGGCTGAGTCAACCTTGAGCCGGTGGGACTTGAACTGCCAAACTGCTGGCAATCAGCAGTCAACAGAGGTAGCCTGCAGTACTGCACTCTAACCACTGCACCACCATAGCTCTGTAGTGTTTCCTAACCTTGGCAACTTTAAGATATGCGGACTTCAATTCCCAGAATTCCTCAGCCTGCTGCCTGGGGAATTCTGGGAGTTGAAGTCCACATACCTTAATTTTGTAAAGTTGGGAGAAACCCTGACCGAGGTGCGTTGATCAAAGCCAGAGGCAAGAAGGACGGGCTGGAGATTGCTCTGTGTACAGTTGTGTATTGTGTGGTGTTGTTGGATCTTGGTCAGCTGCCATCTCACCAGACTGACAATTAGGGCTGGAGAGGATGATGGAGGTGTAGTCCACGCTATCCCCAGGTCACATGGTTAGGGGAAGCTTGCTAGAATTGACCTTCCCACCTGCCCTGTTGCTTACGTGCATTTTGAAGACATAGTAAGCCGAGGTGATCAACGGTTTGCTGGCCAGCTGATATTGGATGGAGGCTGTGGCGCCCATGTGATAAAACGCTGCAGGGTAAACACAGATATGCCATTAAGAATCCAGATGTGGTAGACTCATACGTGTGACAAATAATCAGAAAATCCTTTGCAAAGCGTTGCGCATGGGAACTCACTAAGTTTGACCAGGGAAAGGCATAACAAAGCACATTACACGATATGCAAAACTTTTTTAAGTATGTATGTGTGTGTGGTGTGGTGTGGTGTGGTGTGGTGTGTGTGTGTGTGTGTGTGTTTGAGAATTAGCAACTGGCCTATATCCAGCTAGCTCCTTTGATTAAGTTCTGGACATTTGCCAATCCTCAAAGCAGAATAACAGAATAAAATAGAATAACAACAGAATAACAGAGTTGGAAGGGACCTTGGAGGTCGTCTAGTCCAACCCCCTGCTCAAGCAGGAGACCCTATACTACTTCAGACAAGTAACTGTCCAATCTCTTCTTAAAAACATCCAGTGATGGAGCACTCACAACTTCTGGAGGCAAGCCATTCCATGGATTAATAATTCTCACTGTCATCTTAAAATCCCCTTTTCTTCATCTTATTTATGACTCCAACCCAATTCAGATGCCAATCTGGCCAAAAGTATCAATAAGGAAAGTCAGGAATGGGGTTCATGCCCTGTTCCTTTCAACACAACTATGGTGTGTATGTGGAGGGGAGAGTCACAATTGTGAGTTTCACCCCCTTCAGTGGGATGGGTGTAGGGGTGTGTTCCGGTTTTTGTCGCTGCCGGATCGCTCAGTGGCGCGCTGCACGCACGTGCTTTGCATGCGCTTTGCACACACTTTGCACACGCTTTGCACACGCTTTGCACATGCACAGTGCTAAAACAAAGCTTCTGCGCATGCGCAGAAGTGAAAAACAAGATGGCGGCGCCCATGACGCCACCGAAAGAACTGGCTCGGGGGCGTGGCCAGGCTGCCGTTACTACCGGTTCAGACCAGCTAGCTCCTTTGATTAAGTTCTGGACATTTGCCAATCCTCAAAGCAGAATAACAGAATAAAATAGAATAACAACAGAATAACAGAGTTGGAAGGGACCTTGGAGGTCGTCTAGTCCAACCCCCTGCTCAGGCAGGACACCCTCCTGCCCTTCAGACAAATGGTTATCCAATCCCTTCTTAAAAACTCAGCAGATGAGTGGAGATGCTGTCACCATGTAAAGCTCCACCCCTTTTTATCATGTGTCTAACAAAGAGATGGGATCATGGTTGCCTTTTTGACTTCTTTAAGCTCCCACAGAGGGGAGAACATTGGAAGGACAAGCCACTTGTATATAAACACTGAGCAATCCCTACTCCCTCTAGCATTGTTGATGTTGCCTAGTTAGGTCATGAAATGTCTGCATGAAAACAACCAAGCTCAGAGAGCAACAAGGACCTCACAGTTCAACCGTGAGCTACAGGGATTCACTTCTGTTGGGACAATCTCAAGACCCCTGAGCATGCGCAGAGGGCGTTTTCACCCTGCTGATCCAAGCAAGCCCCATTTGGGCTTCGCTGCACACCAGTCCTCGGCCGCCTCCCTCCTCCCTCTAGCATTGTTGATGTTGCCTAGCTCGTTCATGTAATTCCTCCCCTACTCCTCCCCCTCCTCCTCCTCCACCTTCTCCTTCTCCTCCTCCTTCTCCTTCTCCTTCTCCTTCTCCTTCTCCTTCTCCTTCTCCTTCTCCTTCTCCTCCTTCTCCTCCTCTTCCTCCTCCCCCTCCTCCTCCCTGGAAATTCTCCTCCCTTCCTTCTACCACTGATGATGTTACCTAGCTAGGTCATGAATTGTCTGCGTGAAAACAACCAAGCTCAGAGAGCAACAAGGACCCAACATTCCTCCTCCTCCTCCTCCTCTCTGCTAATTCTCCTCCCTTCTGGCACTGATAATATTACCTAGTTGGATCATGAAATGTCTGCACGAAAACAACCAAGCTCGGGTAGCACCAAGGACCTCACAACCCTGAGCCACAAACATCTTCTTCCATTGCCAAGAACTCACCATCTATCGTATAGAGGTAATCGAACCTTATGATTTGCAGGAGCCGCTGCTGCGTTTCGCAAAGCTGAAAGGAAACGGGAAGGATTAATGCGACAAATGCAAAAAATGCAGTCCAGGTTGAACAGAGACACCTGGCTGGACATCTCTTGGACTGACTGGAGGGGAAAAGAGGTTTTGTGCAGTATCCATATCGCCAGGATGCTAGAATCAAATCCTAGAATCAGAACACAGCTGGAAGGGACCTAGTCCAGCCCCCCTGCTCAAGCAGGAGACCCTATACCATTTCAGACAAATGACTGAATGTCTTTTCTTAAAAACCTCCAGTGATGGAGCACCCACCAGGTCTGACTTTTGCTTAATGGATGCCTGCTTTTGGTACTGATTTCTTGATCAAATCGAAAAACGTTTTCAGTTTATCAGTTTATCCCCTTTCTCAATTTTAATATATCAGACTTAGAATATTTTTTTAGTTTTATTTATCCAGGTTCATCACTTTTATTATCCTGGTTCAGGGGTCTGACTTCGGTTTCCTGTATGGAGCCCAGTTTTCAAGAAAGTGAGATAACATAAATTGCCAATTTATGTTATCGAATGCTTTCTGTGCATCTAAAAAGATGAACACCATTTGTTTTTCAGAGTGTACTTCATAATATTCCAGCATGTCTAAAATTAATCTGACATTGTTCTTAATTTGTCTTTTGGGTAAAAATCCATTTTGATCTGGGTGGATGAATTCATTCAAGATTTTTTTTTAGTCTTTAGTCTTTTAGTCTTATTGATGCAAATATTTTGTAGTCTGCATTTAATAGTGATATAGGCCTATAGTTCTTTATCTGAGTCTTCTTTCGGGATTAATGTGATGTTTGCTTCTATCCACGAATTTGGTATCTTAGCTTCTAATAGTAGTTCATTATAAACCTCTAACATTGACAAGCTTTAGTATATCCTGTAAGTGTTTATAAACTTCTGCAGGTAATCCATCTGGTCCTGGTGTTTTGTTATTCTTTTGTCTTTTTATCGCCTCTGATAGTTCCATCATCGTTATTCTTAGAATATTTTTAATTTTATTTATCCAGGTTTGTCACTTTTATTATCCTGGTTCAGGGATGTGACTTCGGTTTCCTGTATGGAGCCCAGTTTTCAAGAAAGTGAGATAAAAGTTCCACTGGCTCATCCTTAAAACCAAGCCCCCTTCCCCAACAATTGCCAGCAACCAAAGAGAAGACCCTCCCCTGCCTAACTCCCAGCCAACCTCAATAAATCATGGCAAAATTACCAGATTCCAGTCCTTGTGGTGCCTGGAAGCCATCATGCCATTTTACACTGTACAGGTAATCCTCAGCTTACGACCACAATTGAGCCCAACATTTCTGTTGCTAAGCAAGACAGGAATTAAGTGAATTTTGCTCCATTTTACAACCTTTCTTGCTGCAGTTGTTAAGTGAATTGTTAATTTAGAAACGGTTTGTTCGGTGAATCTGGCTTCCCCATTGACTTCGCTCGTCGGAAGGTTGCAAAAGCAAAAATCACATGACCCCCCGGAACATTGCAACCGTCATAAGTACATGCCAGTTGCCAAGCCTCTGAATTTTGATTGTGTTACCACAAAGATGCTGCAATGGTCGTGAATGAGAAAAATGGTCCTAATTTCCTTTTTTTTTCCAATGCCGAACGGTCAATAAATGAACTGTTGTAAGTCGAGGACTACCTGTACATACAATGCCCATAGAAGAACCGTGCTTGCAGCTGCCATCTTGACTTTTTTGCCCACCCTTGTGTATGTCCCAGGGCTTCCTCCCCCACGGCTGAACCCCTTCGTGATTTTGATCCGCTCAGATCTACTCCTTCCAACTTTCCAGATCCTTTGTCCGATGGAGACATCAAGGGGTCTACTCGAGAGGTGCAGGCAGATGCCTTCAAGGATTTCGTGGAAGAAAAGAGGGCCACCTGAGCCGCTTCCTTGCCAGGCTTCCCCAGTGCCATCTCTGCTGCTATCCCCAGCTACGATTTGCCAGCTACTTACCAACCTGGGCAGGGACGCTGCGAGGACCGTTTTTACAATGGGCTTCACTTTAGCTCCTTGCAGGCTGGAGAAGCAAGCAAAGATTGGAAGGAAGTAGAGCTGGTTTGCTTGTAAGTAGAAGACCAAACCCCCAGGCCCACCTGCCTTGGCCCTCTTTCCTCCCTGACCTCCCAGCAAACTCTAGGACAATAAAACCAAACATTGCTTAAGCCTTTTGGACACATTTTGGCCACAACTGACAAAGCGTAGCTTTTAAGTAGGTGAAATGGGCAAATATGGACAGCTTAGTTAAACAAGTAACATCTCCTCTAGATTTTGGAAGTTACTGGTTTCTGTAAGGGGTTTGTGGGGTCCTTGGGGCTCTCTGGGCTTGGAGGTTTTCTTGCAGACATTGCAAGACCCAACTAGGGAACGTCATCAGTGCTAGAAAGGAGTTGGGTTTGCAGGGAGGAGGAGGAAGATGACTGAAGGGTCTTTAGTGGTCTCTGAGCTTGGCGGTTTTCTTGCAGACTTTCATGACTCAACTAGGGAATGTCATCACTGCTAGTAAGGAGTGAGGTTTGTGGAGTGGAGGGCGTAGAAGGAAAATGGGAGGAGGAGGAGGACGACTATGTGGTCCTTGGTGTTCTCTGAGCTTGGTGGTTTTCTTGCAGACATTTCACAACCCAACTAGGGAACATCATCAGTGCTAGAAGGGAGGAGGAGGAGGAAGACAGGAGAGGAAAGGAAGGAGGAGGGAGGGGTAAGGAGGAGGAGGACTATGTGGTCCTTGGTGTTCTCTGAGCTTGGCTATTTTCTTGCAGACGTTTCATGACCCAACTAGGGAACATCATCAGTGATAGAAGGGAGTGGGATTTGTGAGGAGGAGGAGGAGGATGCCTAAAGTGGGACTAGAAATCCCCGTCTCCTGGTGATTGGCCCAAAATCACCCAACCGGCTTTCATGCCTAAGGTGGGACTAGAACTCCCCATCTCTGGGTGATTGGTCCCCAGTTACCCAGCTGCCTTTTATGCCTAAAGAGGGACTAGAACAGGGGTGGGTTCTGGTTTTCCTCGCTGCTGGTTCGCTCAGTGTCGCGTTCGGCGTGCTTCACGCATGCGCAGTGTTTAAAAAAAGTTTCTGCGCATGCACAGAAGCAAAAAACAAAATGGCGGCACCATAGGCGCCACCAAAAGAACCGGTTTGGGGGCGTGGCAGGCCTGGGTCACTGCCGGTTCTAGTGACCGAGGCCCCCAAGTTACTACCGGTTCTAAAGAACTGGCCTGAACCAGGAGGAACCCACCTCTGGACTAGAACTCACAGTCTCCTGGTGATTGGTCCAAAGTCACCCAGCCGGCTTTCATGCCTAAAGAGGGACTAGAACTCCCCATCTCCTGATGATTGGCCCAAAATCACCCAATCGGCTTTCATGCCTAAGGCAGGACTAGAACTCCCAATCTCCTGCTTTCTAAACTAGTGCCCTAACCAGTAGAACAAACTGGCTCTGCCAGTGAAGCGTTAGATTGTTGCTGGTGATTCAAAATTACGTCGGGACTTACTGGGAAGAGCTGATTATCCTTGCAATTTTGAAGTTGCTACGGCAGGTGCCAAAAGAAATATCGACGACGCCCAGCACGAAGTTGGAAAAACTGACCTCCGTTTTGAAGTTCACATCGATGAAGATATCGATCCGTTCAAAATGCTTGCCAAAGAAGCTAAACGACAAAAGAATCCTTCAAGAAAACAAAAAACGACAACAACTGCCCAGCGCCAACCTCCATAGAAATGATTCTGGGTGGCTTTTTTTCAGGAGAACTGGGCTCCGTTTGGAGGAATGGACCTGAGAGGAAGGCAACTGATCGCTGAAAAGGACTCACAATTTAGCACTTAAGTGTAGCCTGGTCCTGACAATCGGGGTGAAAACTTCATCTCGTTGCTCCATCTGGAAGTAGGGCACAAACACCCTCACCACATGCAACCTGTGGAAGGAGAAACGGAAGCTGTGAGAAAGGAGAAGGTTCGGGATGGTCTGGGCAATTTATCTCGGACCTGATGAAATGGGGGGGTGGATTGGTGGTCCCTTGTGGGAGGTCCTTGTGGGAGCTTCTTCACTGGAAGCTTTCAAGAAGAGACTGGACTGCCATCTGTCAGAAATGGTGTAGGGTCTCCTGTTTGGCCAGGGGGGTTGGACTAGATGACCTACAAGGTCCCTTCAAACCAGAGGTGGTATTCACTTACTTTCCCTGCCGGTTTGCAAATGTGAGAGCGCGCGCAGCTTGCATGCATGTGCGCGTCTTCAAAATGTGCCTAAATAGGACGGCATAGCGCAAGGCGGGTCGGCAGGCCCACCCGCAGGTCACTACTACCGGTTCGCCCGAACCGGTCCGAACCGGCTGAATACCACCTCTGATTCCAACTTTGTTAATCTGTCCTCACCCAAAACTAAGCAAAGCAGAAGGACATCTAATCTGAGCTAGCTGTAGAAGGCCAATAACTGAGTTTGGGCAACCTGTCCTAGATGTCTTCAGATGCCACCTTCAGCATTGCCTGGCACAGCCATTGGGGAAACTGGGGCTGTTGGAATAGAGGCAGGTTGAGGTTGGGGAAAGCTGGACTAGAGTGTCCATCTAAGGCTGGGGAGACCCAACTCCTAGTCTCCACTTAATCATATAGTTTATAGAAGAGAATATTTGTAGCTCAGTGTTGAACTGTGGGGTCATTGTTGGCGCTCTCTGAGCTTGGTGGTTTGCTTGCAGATGGTTCACGATCCAGTTAAGGAACATCATCAGTGCTAGAAGAGGAGGGGGTTTGAGGAGGAGGGGGAGGAGGATTGTGGTGTCCTTGATGCTCTCTGAATTGGAAGTTTTCTTGCAGACATGGCCCAGCTAGGTAACATCATCAGTGCAAGAAGGGAGTGGGGTTTGTGGGGGGAGGAGGAAGAGGAGGAGAAGGAGCAGGATGAGGACGAAGAGAATGAGGATGAGGAGGGGGACTGTGGGGTCCTTGGTGCTCTCTGCTCTTAGCTGTCTTCTTGCATACATTTCGTGATCCAACTAGGGAACACCATCAGTGCTAGAAGGGAGTGTGGTTTGACAAGAGGAGGAGGAGGAGGAGGAGGAGGAGGAGGAGGAGGAGGGGGAGCAGGAGGAGGATGAGGAGGAGGAGGAGGACTTTCCTTGGTGCTGTCTGAGTTTGGTTGTTTTCTTGCAGAGGTTCAACTAAGGAACATCATCAGTTCTAGAAGGATGGGTAGAATCTAGTTGAGTCATGAAAGGTCTGCAAGAAGACAACCAAGCTCAGAGAGCACCAAGAACTCCTCATATGTTGCTGGGTCCAAACATGCTGTAAGTAAGGCAGGCATTATCAGGTGAGATGGACTAGAAGACCTCCAAGGTCACTTCCAACTCTGTTATTCCGAGATCTAACATGTTGAAGCACAGGTAAAGCTGGCAGGATGGGATTGTCTAGATAACCATAGTTCACAGTGGTGATAAACTTTGGATATCCATCTTTAGGGTTGACTTCAAGAGTTGAGGGAAGACATGGTTAGTCAATAAAAGGTCCATTCCTTGGTTATCTTTTGAAGTGATGTAACCCCCTGCCTCCCTCAATAGTTCATAAACCCCATGGGAGACCAGACATTTGCATAGGTTTTCCTCATTCTTGGATAGATGTTCAGCGTATAAAGATGGCCAACTCCAGGCTGCTTAAGAGAGCAGAAGGACAAGGAGGCGGCCCTCAGCTCTGAAGGTCCATCTACACAGTCATTAGACAGGTGTTCCAGGTATTTCTCAGGACAATTTCCCACCTCTGGTAGGTTTTAAAATACTGATGGGCTAGACTGAAGGTCTGGAATGCCTTTTGCCAAATTAGGACATTCCTTAACTTCAGGAAAGCTAAGCCAGCATGCTGTTGTGTGAGAATTAAGTTCAGTCAAGGAAAGCAAGTCCCCTCCTCTTCCTCCTCCAGCTGCCTCCTCCTCATTCTTTTCCTTTTCTCCTCCTCCTCCTCCTCCTCCTCCTCCTCCTCCTCCCCTCCCCCTCCTCCTCCTCCTCCTCCTCCTCCTCCTCCTCCTCCTCCTCCTCCTCCTCCTCCTCCTCCTCCTCCTCCTCCTCCTCCTCCTCTCTTCTCTTCTCCTTCTCCTTCTCCTTCTCCTTCTCCTTCTCCTTCTCCTTCTCCTTCTCCTTCTCCTTCTCCTTCTCCTTCTCCTTCTCCTTCTCCTCCTTCTCATTTTCCTCTTCCTCTTCTACTTCTCCTTTTCTCCTCCATCTCCTTTTCTTCACTTTTCCCCTCTCTCCTTCCCCTTCCCCTTCTCCTCTTCCTCTTCTTCTCCTTCTCCTTTCTCCTTCTCCTTCTCTTCCTTTTCCTTTTCCTTCTCCACTTCCTCTCCTCCTCCTCCTCCTCCTCCTCCTCCTCCTCCTCTTCGTCTTCTTCGTCTCCTTCTCTTTCCTCTTCCCCTTCCTTTTCCCTTTCTCCCAGGGTGGGAGAACACTAAAACAAAATCTGCTGCCCCCCCCTTTGCCATTTTTTCAGCCAGCAGGGGTTGTCCTTGGCAAGCCAGACAATGGCCACCACACCTGGATCTCCCCCACACCTGTCCCAACGTATTCTTGCCATAATCCTCTATTCTGATCAGGGGTGGGGGATGGGGGGCGAAAGATGAGCTGAGCCAAGCTGTCCCCATTGTGTTCTGCTCCTTTGCCCTTTAACAACGTCAAGAAATCCAAGATCAAAAGGATGTTGGGTTAGGAAGAAAACCTTAAGTACACAAGCCATCAAAAGCACCCTTTCTTCCGAGTGGGATCCGTGCCAGGTGCTGCGGATCAGAGCGGCCCACTGGGTGCCTTGGCAAAAGACAGTACGTCAAGCCAAGGCCGTGCCAAGGGATGGCCCAGGACACGGAAGGGACAGGAGTCCGGCCTTTGCCCCTTCCTCAGCTTTGATGAAACAGGATGTGGTGATGGGCAAGCTAGAGTGAGGAAGCCTTCAGTAAAAAAGAAATTATCTTCAGGGTTAAGAAACCACCCCTGGCACATCTGCAGGGCTGGTATTTGGGGTTCTCTTTGCTGCACACTTTAATTCTCTCTCTCTCTCTCTCTCTCCCTCCCTCACACACATTTATCTATTATTTATATCATCTATCACCTATCGTCTATCTGTCATCTCTTTTTCTATCATCTCTCTCTCTCCTATCATCGATCCATCAATCCATCCATCGTCTGTCTGCCTGCCTGCCTGCCTGCCTGCCTGCCTGCCTGCCTGCCTGCCTGCCTGCCTGCCTATCTATCTATCTATCTATCTATCTATCTATCTATCTATCTATCTATCTATCTATCTATCTATCTATCTATCTATCTATCTATCTATCTATCTATCTATCAAAATGAAATTCAATGGTGAAAAAAGTAAGGTTCTACATTTAGGCAAGAAAAACAAAATGCACAGGTACAGTATATGTGGTACCTTGCTCAACAGTAGTAACTGTGAGAGGGATCTTGGAGTCCTAGTGGACAACCATTTAAATATTAGCCAGCAGTGTGCAGCAGCTGCCAAAAAAGCCAACACAGTTCTAGGCTGCATTAACAGAGGGATAGAATCAAGATCACGTGAAGTGTTAATACCAATTTATAAGGCCTTGGTAAGGCCACACTTGGAATCCTGCATTCAGTTTTGGTCACCACGATGTAAAAAGGATGCTGAGACTCTAGAAAGAGTGCAGAAAAGAGCAACAAAGACGACTAGGGGACTGGAGGCTAAAACACACG
>QLTV01003452.1:113905-125696 GCA_003457575.1 Thermophis baileyi
CTACTTTCCTTCCCTCCTTCCTTCCTTCCTTCCTTCCTTCCTTCCTTCCTTCCTTCCTTCCTTCCTTCCTTCCTTCCTTCCTTCCTTCCTTCCTTCCTTCCTTGGTGTGCAGTGGTTGCAGCCTAATTCTGCCGACTGCCAGCAGTTCGATCCTGACCGGCTCAAGGTTGACTCAGCCTTCCCTCCTTCCGAGGTGGGTAAAATGAGGACCCAGATTGTTGGGGGCAATATGCTGACTCTGTAAACCGCTTAGAGAGGGCTGGAAAGCACTGTGAAGCAGTATATAAGTCTAGTGCTATTGCTATTGCTATTCTCCTTCCTTCCTTCGTTCCTTCCTTCCGTCCTTCCTTCCTTCCTTCCTTCCCTTCCCTTCCCTTCCCTTCCCGTCCCTTCCCTTCCCTTCCCTCCCCTCCCCTTCCCTTCCCTTCCCTTCCCTTCCTTGGGAGAGAACAATTTTGTATAATTTAAGTTTCACAAGAGATACAACTGGCCTCAAGGAGGTTTCAAGCCCTTAGGTAACAGCTCCACTTCAACCCCCACCAATAGGAAAAGTGTAAACATGGGGTTGCCATCTCTGATTTACTTACTCCTTGATCCAGTGTTCAAGATGTCCTTTGTGAGGGACATCTGGGAACTGAATGAGCTGGAGGTGAGACTGCATCAGCGAATTCTGAAGAAACACTCTGGTGACATCTGAAAGGGAAGCAGAGGAAGAGAGGCTAATACTGTATGTCAACATTTTTCAAGTTTGGAAACTAAGATGTGTGGAGTTCAGCGCCCAGAATTCAACAGAATTCTGGCTGGAGAATTCTGGGAGTTGAGGTCCACACTTCTTAAAATTGCTGAGATTGAGAAATGGTGCCCTCTGCAATGCTTGTAATTCAGATTCTTAGTTTTTTGGGCAGAAGATCAGCCCCAAGTAAGAAGCTGCTCCATGGCCAGGTGGATTAGATCTGGATTTAGCTTGGCAACCAACCAGTCAGGAGGGAACTGATTCCACGATCATTTTCCTCCTCTGTTTTGGTGGTGAACTTCTTAACTACATTTTCATTTGGAGCAGTTTTGTATATTTTCTGCCACCTGATGGTGGGACCCACCCGACCCCATGCTACTGAGCTTGGACAACTCTGCCCCTATGAAAGATTAAGAGGCTCATGAATCTTTGGGATATTGGGCGGGGCCCCTGAAGATCGTGGCACCACTGGGCAAATAATCAAACCCGATCAATATGATCTTTGTGGGGTCCTCAGTGATCTCTGAGCTGGGTTGTTTTCTTGCAGACATTTCATTACCCAACTAGATAACATCATCAGCTAGCATAGATGATCATCATAGATGTTCCCTAGTTGGGTAATGAAATGTCTGCAAGAAAACAACTAGGCTCAGAGACCACCAAGGTCCCCACACTCCTCCTCCTCCTCCCTCCACAAATCCCACTCCCTTCTAGCACTGATAATATTCTCTAGCTGGGTCATGAGACATCTGCAAGAAAACAACCAAACTCAGGGAGCGCCAAGGACCTCTCATTTCAATTCTGAGCTACAAATATTCTCCTTTATCAAAACATCTGCATCTGAATGGCATTGTTGACCTGTGTCCATAGGGTTTTCAGAAGCCTGTTGCTTTAAATATAAGGATTTAAAGAGTTGATGGGTTCTCAGTTGTCATTAAGACTCTAGAAAGAGTGCAGAGAAGAGCAACAAAGATGATTAGGGGACTGGAGGCTAAAACATACGATGAACGGTTGCAGGAATTGGGTATGTCTAGACTCTAGTCTAATGAAAAGAAGGACTAGGGGAGACATGATAGCAGTGTTCCAATATCTCAGGGGCTGCCACAAAGAAGAGGGAGTCAAACTATTCTCCAAAGCACCTGAAGGCAGGACAAGAAGCAATGGGTGGAAACTAATCAAGGAGAGAAACAACCTGGAATTAAGGAGAAACTTCCTGACAGTGAGGACAATTAACCAGTGGAACAGCTTGCCACCAGAAGTTGTGAATGCTCCAACACTGGAAGTTTTAAAGAAAAGATTGGACAACCATTTGCCTGAAATGGTACTGTATAGGGTTTCCTGCCTAAGCAGAGGGTTGGACTAGAAGACCTCCAAGGCTCCCTTCCAACTCTGTTATTCTATTAAGTTTTTCTTTTTTGAAAAATAATAGAACTGTGAAAGCCCTATTTTTCATCAAGAGGAAAAAAGAATCAAAGGGTGAGACCTCACTGTTGTAAATATTGTTTATGCTGATCACGGTATCTCTTTTTTCCCCCCATGAGGCAGTTGCTTCTGGCAGAACTCCAACGTGTAAGAGGGGGACATATTCTTGGGAATGGTCCAAGGTGTACCTTTTGCTTTAGGGACAAGATGCTCCTGGGATGGCCATGGAGGGATGGGTGCCCTTCAGCAGTGAACTTTGGAGAAAAGGTCACCCAAGAATTGGTTGCCCGTGAAGAGGTGCTGCAGGGGCATTGAGAAATCCTGACTCTGCCCACAAATATCAAAACTGCCACGTTGGTTCCTGCATGGGACTTTCCATGATGGATTTCTGAGGTTCTCTGAAGGTTCATAATTTTTCCTAGTAAGCAAAGGTTCGATGCAATGAGAAGATGATCAGGGTTCTGGAGGCTAAAGTATATAAAAGTAAAAAGTAGAAAAAGTGCAGACAAGAGCAACCAAGATGATTAGGGGACTGGAGACTAAAACATATGAAGAACGGTTGCAGGAACTGGGCCTGGCTAGTCTAGTGAAGAGAAGGACCAGGGGAGACAGGATAGCAGCCTTCCAATATTTGAGGGGCTGCCACAAAGAGGAAGGGGTCAAGCTATTTTCCAAGGCACCTGAAGGCCGGACTAGGAATAATGGATGGAAACGGATCAAGGAGAAATTCAACCTAGAAATAAGGAGAGATTTCCTGACAGTGAGAACCATCAACCAATGGAACAGAAGTTGCCTTCAGAAGTTGTGGGAGCTTCATCACTGGAAGCTTTCAAGAAGAGACTGGACTGCCATCTGTCAGATATGGTGTAGGGTCTCCTGCTTGGGCAGGGGGTTGGACTAGATGACCTCCAAGGTCCCTTCCAACTCTGTTAATCTGTAATCTGTATATGAAGAACAGTTGCAGGAATTGGGTATGTTTAGTCTAATGAACAGAAGGCCTAGGAGTGACATAACAGCAGAGAAGAGAGAACATAGAAGGGACCTTGGAGGTCTACTAGTTCAACCCCCTGATGAAGCAGAAGACCCTATACCATCTCAGACAAATGGCTGTCCAATCTCTTCTTAAAAGTCTCCAATGTTGGAGCACCTACAAGTTCTGGAGGCAAACCTTTCCACTGATTAATTGTTCTAACTGGTAGGAAATTTCTCCTTAGTTCTAGGTTGATTCTCTCCTTGGTTAATTTCCCTCCATTGTTTCTTATCTTGCTTTCAGGTGCTTTGGAAAACAGACTGACCCTCTTTTCTTTATGGCAGCCCCTCAAATATTGGAAGACTGCTATCATGTCTCCCCTAGTCCTTCTTTTCACTAGACTAGACATACCCAATTCCTGCAACCGTTCTTCGTATGTTTCATCCTCCAGTCCCTTAATCATCTTTGTTGCTCTTCTCTGCACTCTTTCCAGAGTCTAAACATCTTTTTTTAATAATATAGTGATCAAAATTGGATGCAGTATTTCAAGTGTGGTCTTACTAAGGCCTTATAAAGCCACCTTATAAAGAGAGGGTTGACCTATTCTCCAAAGCACTTGAGGGCAGGACAAGAAGTAACAGGTGGAAGATCTTTAAAGAGAGATCCAACCTGGAAATGAGGAGAAATTTCCTAACAGTGAGAACAATTAATCAGTGGAACTGGTTGCCTCCAGAAGTTGTAGATGCTCCATTACTGGAGGTTTTTAAGAAGAGATTGGATAACCATTTGTCTGAAGTGGTGTAGGGTTTCCTGCCTAAGCAGGGGGTTGGGCTAGAAGACCTCCAAGGTCCCTCCCAACTCTGTAATTTTGTTTGTAGGAACTACATATGTCTAGCCTAACTAAGAGAAGGACTAGTGGTGATATGATAACAGTCTTCCAATATTTGAGGGACTGACACCGAGAAGAGGGGGTCAACCTGTTCTCCAAAGCACCTCAAGGCAGGACAAGAAGCAACTGATGGAAACCTATCAAAGAGAGATCCAACCTAGAATTAAGGAGGAATTTCCTGGCAGTGAGAACAATTAGTCACTGGAATGGCTTGCTTTCAGAAGTTGTGGGTGCTCCATCACTGGAGGTCTTCAAGAAAAGACTGGACAGCCGTTTGTCCGGAATGATATAGGGTCTCCTGCTTGAGCAGGGTGTTGGACTAGAAGACCTCCAAGGTCCCTTCCAACTCTGTTATTCTGTATTCCTTAGAACCTCCAAAAGCCATTGAGTTGAGATCAAGCCAAGACTACTTCTAGCCATCACATCTCAGACCTTGCCCTAAAGCTGAGCTTTTGAAATTCCTCCACCAAATTTGTGTGCAGTGAAACTAGGGGATGAGCTCCATATTTCTCCCAGAGGAGGAGAAGCTCTGACCATTTGTCAGGTCAGGGCTTCCGGGTGTTGGAGAATCTTCTGAGAGCACCTGCAAGAAGAGTCCTCTCCCTAATATCTCCCCTTGTGGTTGGATGGAAATAGAGAACTTGCAGGCCTGAGGAGAGATGGATGTAGAATGAACGATGGGTCATTTGCCTTCACTGATTGGCCACCTCATTGCTCCAGAAGTTCAAGAACATCACTTTTCACTCGGGTGAACTTTTCTGAAAGTGTCTCCTTCGAAAGGACCTTGAAAACTAGTTACAGATTAACAGAGTTGGAAGGGACCTTGTAGGTCATCTAGTCCAACCCCCCCCCACCCGACACCATTTCTGACAGATGGCAGTCCAGTCTCTTCTTGAAAGCCTACAGGGGCTTTGGAAAATAGGTTGACCCCCTCCTCTCTGTTGCAGCCCCTCAAATACTGGAAGACTGCTATCATGTCTTCTGGTCCTTCTCTTCACTAGACTAGCTATGCCCAGTTCCTGCAACCGTTCATCGTATGTTTTAGTCTCCAGTCCCCTAATCATCCTGGTTGCTCTTCTCTGCACTCTTTCTAGAGTCTCAACATCTTTTTTATAGTGTGGTGACCAAAAGTGGATGCAGTACTCTAGGTATGGTCTTACTAAGGCTTTATAAAGTGGTAGTAGTTCCTCCCTTGAGTTGTCTTTTCTTGTTGGCTGAGAGACCCAACAGACATAAAACCTTGTAATGCTCAGACTGTCTGGTGTTTTTCCTTAAATCCTCACATGATCTTCAGTATCTGGTAGAGCTCCATAGGAGTAGTGCTCTTCAGGTCAACTTTAGGAGAAGTCCCCACTTGAGGAAGAAGAGGGATCTGGCCACAAACCCACTCCCAGCTTCTTCTTTCTCAGCTGGCTACAGTAATCCCATCACCTCCTTACCAACAAAGGGCCTGGAGTTATGTAGATGTTCCTCTACCCTCTACACAAATCAAGGGATACCTCTGATACCTAATGGATAGCTGACCCAGCTCAGTCTCACCATCTCTGGTAAGACATTCCATGAATGTTACTTTCACATGAGCTTTATATTCCTGAATCAACCCAGCCTGGCCACCTGAAGGGACTTTTCATTTGCCCCAAATGGACTTGTATTCTTGGAAGAACATAGCAGAGTATGGCACTCTGATTGTTCTTCTGGTCCCTCTTCAGAGCCTACAGAAGAGCAAGTTTGGTGTAGTGGTTAAGATGCTGGCCTAGAAACCAGGTGACTGTGATTTCTAGTCCCACTTGGTCACTTTAGCTGACTAGGTGACTTTCACCAGGAGACAGTAAGTTCTAGTCCTGCCTTAGGCATGTAAGTCAGCTGGGTGACTTTGGGCTAGTCACTAGGAGATGGTGAGTTCTAGTGCCATCTTAGATACAAAAGCTGGATGGGTGACTTTGCGTCAGTCACCAGGAGATGGTGAGTTCTAGTTCCTACCTTAGGCATGAAAGCCAATTGGGTGACTTTGAGCCAATCGCCAGGAGATAGTGAGTTCCAGTCCCTGCCTTAAGTATGCAAGCCAGCTTGTGACCTTCAGTCAATCACCAGGAGACAGTGAGTTCTAGTTCCACCTTAGCCAGATGGATGGCTTTGAGCCAATCAATTTCTCTCAGCCCGATCCCCCTCACAGGGTTGTTGTGGAAAAAACAGGAGGAGGAAGGAGTGTTAAATATGTTCATCACCTGGAGTTACTTATAAAGTAATAAAGGCGGGATAAAAAAATCAATCTGTCAATCAATCAATCAATCAAACAATCAAAGAAACATACAAACAAACAAACCAAACACAATTGTCCCTAGACCTGTGTTTTGTCCCCACCCATCCTTGTCTTCTTGTTATTCTGCCAAGTCAACTTCATACTGAGGAGCCATCTCACCCCAATGTGACTAGCCCACCACCTTCGTTCCAGCAGAAGTGGGCTGCTGGGGACCCTGTCAGCTAAGGCAGCAGTCCCAAACCTTTCTGGCTCCATGGACCGGCAGTGATGGGGTGGAGGCAGAGGATGGTTTCGTGCGTGTGCCTGCCACTTGCAATGCCATGGGCTCTGGACTGGTACCAATCCACAGACTGGGGTTTGGGGACCCCTGAGCTAAGGAGTCCTGGGGAAGGTGGGGTCCAGGAGGAGAGCCTTGTGGCTGTGGCCCCCACTTCTCCCACTGGGGGGGGGGTGAGAACTCCTCCTTTGACCTATCAAAAGTTGGGGTCCTAAGAGGAGCACTCACCACTGGAGCTGGCTGATGGGGGAAGATCTCATCACCGTGCCATCCATCTCCTCCGTTCTAGGTTTTTAAAATTTCAATTGTTTTCCCATTGATCTTTTACAGTTTGACACCCACCCAGAGTTGCCTTAGAACAGGGGTCTCCAAACTTGGCAACTTGTGGAACAACTCCCAGAATTCTGGGAGTTGAAGTCCAGCCATGCTGGCTGAGGAACTCTGGGAGTTGAAGTCCACAAGTCTTAAAGTGGCCAAGTTCAGAGACCCCTGCCTTAGAACATAGAATCCTAAGGCTGGAAGGAACCTCAGAGGTCTTTTAATCCAAGGCAGGAGTCCTTAAACTATCCTGGTCTTACCAGTGAGGCAGCCAGCATATAAATTTAATAAATCAATAAAAGTAGATAGGGACAATAGTAGGTGGTCAGCCAACCCCATCCCCAGAAGGACCAGAGTAAGTGGGGAAACCAGAGAAAAACCAAATATCTATGGAGATTCTCATTCATCCAGGTCATGGTTGTCCCAAAGGTGCTTTTTCAAGAGGCAACTGGACTTTCTCTTTAAAGACATTTCGCTTCTCATCCAAGAAGCTTCTTCAGCTCTGACTGGAGGGTTGAGGATGGAAGGATTTATACTCCTTGCAGACAGCTGGTCATTTGCATCTTTTTAGAGAGTCCTTGATGTCACCTGGGGGTTTACCTGGAGATTGGAGATAGATGATATCGTTTCCCTCCCCCTGTGTTGAGACAGGGCTGTTCAATTTGGACATAGATGGCCTCTTTGACCCCTCTTCCAAACCAGTGGTCTTCTCTGTCCAAAATGTGGTCTTTGTTGTCTTCAAAATAGTGGCCTTTTAAATGCAGATGGACTGCTGAATCTAGTCCTGGTGGGTTTGTTCTCCTATATTGTGCCATGCGTTTATGAAGTGGTTGTTTTGTTTCACCAATGTACAGATCTGCACATGTCTTACTGTATTGTACTGCATGTACAACGTTGCTCAGTTTGTGTCTGGGTGTTTTATCCTTGGGGTGAACAAGCTTCTGCCTTCGTGGATTCTTGGGTTTGAAGTGTGCCCGTGTGTTGTGTTGTGTGCTGAAGATCCTCCTAAGCTTTTCAGATATTACTGCAATGTATGGAAAACAACCAGAAAGTGCAGTTGCCTCTTGAAGAAAAGCACCTTTGGGACAGAGAAAAAGCAGAAAGCAGCACCAAAGAGACGGTTTTCCTCGGACGCTGCAAATCAAGCCAAGAGCCCTTCTTACATTTGTTTACGGCTGCTTTGCTGATGACTCCTATGATCCCCGGGGAACTTTCTTTTACAACGCCTTGCAGAGGCCCAATCAGGCTGCAGAAGGAGATCCAGACCAGGAAGGCCCACATTTTTCAACCTGGGAAGGAACCTGTGGGGAGAATTGGATGGTGTGAACATCGAGGTGCCAATGTGAAACCTGGATCAGGTGCTCTTCCATCCTGCATTCTGGACGGGGTTGCAATACTTCAGGACTGTCAAGTCCCCCCTAGTCCTTCTCTTCATTGGGATAGACCAGGGGTCCTCAAACTTGGCAACTTTAAGACTTGTGGACTTCAACTCCCATAATTCTCCAGCCAGCTTCTGGGAGTTGAAGTCCACAAGTCTTAAAGTTGCCAAGTTTGAGGACCTCTGGGATAGACATACCCAGTTCTTGCAATTGTTCTTCATATGTTTTAGCCTCCAGACCCCTGATCATTTTTATACAGAATAACAGAATAATAGAGTTGGAAGGGACCTCGGAGGTTTTCTAGCCCAAGCCCTGGTTGGGCTATACAGGTAGCCTTTGACTTACAACAGTTTGTTTAATGACCATTCAAAGTTACAACGACACTGAAAAAAGTGACTTATGACTTATAAAAGTGACTTTTTCACACTTATGTCCGTTGCAGCGTCATCGTGGTCACGTGATCAAAATTCGGACGCTTGGCAATTGACTCATATTTATGACGGTTGCCGTGTCCCCAGGGTCACATGATCCCCTTTTGCCACCTTCTGACCGGCAAACTGAATGGAGAAGCCAGATTCATTTCACAGTCATGAGACTAACTTAACAACTGCAGTGATTCACTTAACAACTGTGGAACGGGAGGTCGTAAAATGGTTCAAAATTCACTTCAGCAATGTCTCACTTAGCAACAGAAATTTTGGGTTCTATTGTGCTCATCAATGAAGGACTACTTACATCGTTCTGTCCAATCTCTTCTTAAAAATCTCCAGTGTGGGAGCACTCACAATTTCTAGAGATCTGAGCAGGGGGTTGGACTAGAAGACCTCCAAGGTCCCTTCCAATTCTGTTAATATGTTCTTCTTTTGTTTTAAAAGTCTTTGGTTTCCTGCCTGTGCAGAAAACCCAATTCCATTGCTCTTTGCCAACTCAAATCTTGGCGGAGAAGTAAACTGGAGACACTCGGGAGTTGCGGATTGTATTTCTCCCTACTGTGGATTATAATTCTCCCTACTTTGTTCTGGGTCGGCTGCTCCTTACACCCCATTTCCCCTAAACCCACTTTCCTTACCTCCTTTCCCAGCTGGTCTTAAGCGTGGAAATTTTTCTCAATCTAGAGAAAGTATTGTTCACCAACAACTTTATATACCTTCCACAAGCAGGCCGACTCGGTGATAAAATCAGCAGGAGTCCTTTGGACTCCATTGTGACATTTGGCAGCGCATCTAAATGTTATTTAGTTTAGCCATTCAGAAACACAATGTGATTTGGATTGTTCTTCGGAGCCTCTAATTATGCCGGTTTGGGGCCTGAAGAGATCAGTAAAATATTAAGTCCTGGTTGTCAAAGCCAGCTCCTTTCATCTGAATACGCTCAAAAGGTGTTTGAAACACAATGTTCATATTCAATGAAGAACAGAATATGTTCCTGATAATGAAAAAAGGCCCTGGACAACATCCTAGACAAATATTTTTGAATTCTGAGTGTGGTGATAGTTTGATAAGAGCCCAAAAAAATAATAATTAAAAAATAGGGTCACTGGAGGTTTTTAAGAAGAGACTGGACAGCCTTTTGTCCAGAGTGGTATAGAGTCTCTTGCTACAACAGGGAGTTGGACTAGAAGCCCTCCAAGGTCCCTTCCAGCTCTGTTATTCTGTATCCTGCATAAAACACAACATTACCACTACAAAGATGATTAGGCATCTAGAGAGGATAAAACATAACATGAACGATATGCAATGTTCCAATATTTGAGGGGCTGCCACAAAGGGGGGGGGGACAGACACAATCTATTCTCCAAAGCACCAGAAGGCAGGACAAGAAGCAATGGATGGAAAACAATCAAGGAGAGAAGCAACCTGGAACTATGGAGAAACTTCCCGACAGTGAGGACAATTAACCAGTGGAAGGGCTTGCCATCAGAAGTTGTGCGGGCTCCATATTATGAATGATATGCAGTGTTTCAATATTTGAGGGGCTGCCACAAAGAACAGAGGGTCAACCTATTTTCCAAAGCATTTGAGGGCAGGATAAGAAGTAACAGGTGGAAACTTATCAAGGAGAGAAGCAACCTAGAACTAAGGTGGAATTTCCTGACAGTTAGGACAATTCATCAGTGGGACGGCTTGCCTTCAGAAGTTGTGGGTGTTCCAACACTGGAGGTTTTTAAGAGGAGAGTGGACAGCCATTTGTCTAAAATGGTATAGGGTTTCTTGCCTGAGCAAGGGGTTGGACTAGAAGACCTCCAAGGTCCCTTCCAATTCTGTTATTCTGTTATTCTGATTGCAGGAATTTGGTATGTCTTGTCTAATGAAAAGAAGGACCAGGTCTGACATGATAGCACTGTTGCAATATTTGAGGGGCTGCCACAAAGAAGAGGGGGTCAATCTGTTGTCCAAAGCACCTGAAGGCAGGACAAGAAGCAATGAATGCAAACTAATCAAAAAGAAATCTAACATAGAATTAAGAAGAAATTGGTGACAGTTACAACAATTAACCAGTGGAAAGCTTGCCTCCAGAAGTTGTGGGTGCTCCATCACTGGAGGTTTTCAAGAAAGGATAGACAGTCAATTGTCCAGAATGGTATAGGGCTGTGATGGTGAACCTATGGCACGCGTGCCACAGGGGGTCCTTTGTCCAGGCCAAAAACAGGGCACGGGGGAAGCACGTGTGGCCCCCTGTGCCCCATTTTGGCCGGCAGGGTGCTACAGGAGGCGTTCGTCCTGTCTTCCCCATCCACCCACCCACCCCCCACCGGCCCACGGAGGAGAACTACAATGCTGATCCAGCCCTTGAAGAAATCCAGTTTGGGCACCCCTGCTGTAGATCAAACATAAACATAATCAAAGTGAATACAGATAGATGAGGACAATAGGCCAGTAGGACAGGGACGGTAGGCACGCTGGTGCGCTTATGCACGCCCCTTACAGACCTCTTAGGAATGGGGTGAGGCCGACAGTAGACAGTCTAAGGTTAAAGTTTTTTGGGTTTGGGGAAGAAACCACAGAGTCAGGTAGTGAATTCCAGGCATTGATCACTCTGTTGCTGAAGTCGTATTTTCTGCAGTCGAGTTTGGAGCGGTTTACATTAAGTTTGTATCTATTGTGTGCTCGTGTATTGTTGTGGTTGAAGTTTAACACAACACACTAAGCCGAAACTAGATAAACCGTGTTATGGTGTAGCATGTTGAATGGACCAATTCTCCTCCTTTTCTCTCTTATTCTGGTTCCTGGTGGACAGATGACCTGATCCAGGCCTTTGGTTTGACAGATCACCTGAAAGAGTCACATGAACCTGGCACTGAAGAATGTCTCTAAGCTTCAAGATGTCAATGGAAATATTTATCTTGGAAGATCTTGTGAGTTTGTATCACATCTCTGTGGTTATCAAAGCCCTGAATTGGTTCTTTCATTCACGGGCAACTATATAACTGGCAGCCCAAGAGAAGATTAGTGAGGAAAGATCTGAGCACACCAAAGAAGCTCCATCCATCCATCCATCCATCCATCCATCCATCCATCCATCCATCCATCCATCCATCCATCC
>QLTV01003452.1:186212-196608 GCA_003457575.1 Thermophis baileyi
CCTACCTTTCAATTACTACTTCAGCTTCACCCACCACAATACACGAGCACACAATAGATACAAACTTAATGTAAACCGCTCCAACCTCGACTGCAGAAAATACGACTTCAGCAACAGAGTGATCAATGCCTGGAATTCACTACCTGACTCTGTGGTTTCTTCCCCAAACCCCAAAAACTTTAACCTTAGACTGTCCACCGTCGACCTCACCCCATTCCTAAGAGGTCTGTAAGGGGCGTGCATAAGTGCACCAGCGTGCCTACCGTCCCTGTCCTACTGTCCTATTGTCCTCATCTATCTGTATTCACTTTGATTATGTTTATGATTATACCTATACCTGCTATCTTGTACATGTTTGACAAACAAATAAAATAAAATAAATAAATAAAAAATGCCTAGTTTATACTATTATGTAAAAGCAAAAGTTGGGGTTTAATGTTACTATTTTATTCTACTATAACAGAAGGGGTGAGAAGCCAATGCCTTTTCTTTCTATTCCCCTTCTTTTCTACACTTTTCTCTTCCCTTTTCTCTCCCCTCTTTTTCCTATTATTTGATTTTGTATTTTTGTATTTTATATTATAAACTAATAAAAAACGTGAGAAATAATGTGATTATTTATTTGAGAAGACCTTTAGTTTGAAGCTAAATGGCTCCCCTTCCCCTCTTCCCCTCAGTTCTGATGCCCTGAATCTAAATATTGCTGCTCTTATTCCACTTTTTGACAGCCAACGATTCGTTTCTGACTTCTCTCTCAGCCTGTTGCTTAGAAGGAGCTCAGCCACCATGGATGTAGCCCTCAAGAGACCCTGGGTTGGGCTGCTGGTCTTCTTCTGTGTTGGGATAGTCCATTCCGAAACAGGAGAGACATACGGACCTCAGCTGAAAATTGACCCCAAAGCAATTACACACAGTAAGTAAAACAGCAAACTTTTTCAGCACAAAGCTTGCATAGGTTGGTGTAAGGTTGGGTTGATGAGCTAATTCAGGGAGGTATTCAGAGATGGATCTAACAACTTGAGAGTAGCCTACGTGGAACTGTAAAGACAGCCAGGAGGGGACAACAGGAAATGTTTTATGACATTTTGTTTGATGTCATCAACTGTTTTATTATAATATTTGTCATTAAATGTTGAATACAATTTGCCAAATTTTAATCCCACAAAAGTTGTAGGTCCCAGACTTTGGACACATTTTCTAAGTTAGCTCATTTGGGGTACCTTAATTTTAAAAAATGCCCTATGGTCAATTATTTTGTCCAGTTAAAGATTACACATAGACAAACAGAAGCAGTTTAGTAGTACCCTGTTTTCCCCAAAATAAGACATCCCCTGATAATAAGCCCAATCGGGCTTTTGAGTGCATGGCAATAAGGCCAAGCACTTATTTCAGGGTTCAAAAAAATATAAGACAGGGTCTTATTTTTGGGGAAACATGGTATATAGGTGCAGATAGAGGAGCCTTCCTTCCTTCCTTCCTTCCTTCCTTCCTTCCTTCCTTCCTTCCTTCCTTCCTTCCTTCCTTCCTTCCTTCCTTCCTTCCTTCCTTTCCATGCATTCATCCATGCATCCATCCATCAATATGGTTTCTTGAACATGCAATCTTGTTCATTTAATAGTTTTATTATATAATAAATTTATTTTGTTTTTTCTTCTCTTCCCCCAAGTAGAAGATAGCAATAGCAATAGCACTTAGACTTGTATACGGCTCCACGGTGCTTTCCAGCCCTCTCTAAGCGGTTTATAGAGTCAGCCTCTGGCCCCCAACAATCTGGGTCCCCATTTTACCGACCTTGGAAGGACGGAAGGCTGAGTCACCCTTGAGTCTGGTGAGATTCGAACTGCTGGCAGTCGGCAGAATTAGCCTGCAATGTCGCATTCTAACCACTGAACCACCGGGGCTCTAAATAGTAGAGTCTTTGCTTTCAGTGTTAGTGGTGATGGAAAAGAGGTCCAGGAGCTGTGATGGGAGATGGGGTGCCCTCCCTCTAGTGCTGGGGTGGGTTTCCTCATGGTACAAAGTCTCATGGCTTAGGTTGGGCATCAGCTCTTTGTGTCTGTGTTTTAGTCCTCCAGATGGCCATGACAGACAATAAGATCTTGGATGGAATGACAAAAATGGCAACCAAGAATAAGGGAATCAAAGGCATGAAAGGGTGAGTTGATTCATTTCCTCTGTGGTAGCAAAGGAGGAATCTGGCTGTTGAGCCCAGCAGGCTTCTAGAGATCTTGGGATGTGGATCCCCAATTTTTCCAGCCAATAGTTGAAGACCCATCAGATCTGGACGGAGGGCAAGACCTCAGTTCCTAGTCAGAATGCCAGTCTACAGCAGCAGAATTAATGAAGAGTGGGAAGGTTTAATCTTGGATCTAATCTTGTCTGGACAGCCATTTGTTGGGATGGTATGAGCTCTTCTGCCTTGGACAGGAGGTTGGGCTAGAAGACCTCCAAGGTCCTTTCCATCTCTGACAGTCTGTATTCTGCATACCATAGATGACAGTCCGTCCACAAAGGAATCAGATTAGTGACCATCTGAAAAGACATTGAGAATCAGGAGTCACTCAAGAGGGCACTCGTCATCTTATCATTCCCCTGAGCATCTTTTGATTAGAAAGTTAGTGATGGGAGCATGATTGAAACACAGCTCAGAGAAGCCAAAGATAGATTTCATTGGGTTGATGATTTTCCTGAGAACTTGTACAAAACTCTTACTACTTACTACTTGTAGACAACTTCTAAGCATCTAACCAGGTCCTCACCCAGTTCTCCCCATCATCAAACATGCCTTCCTTTGTCCCAAAGGTGCTTTTTCAAGAGGCAACTGGACTTTCTGGATTTTCTTTGAAGATGTTTCACTTCCCATCCAAGTAGCTTCTTCAGCTCTCTGGATTGTGGGGAATGGAAGGATTTATACTCCTTGCAGACAGTTGGTCATTTGCACTCTTTTAGAGAGTCCTTGAGGCCACTTGGAGGTTTATCTGTGTCCTCAGTGTCACCTGAGTAGTGCAAATGGGTGTGGTGCCTCATTGGAACTGCTGAAAGGACTGTGTTGCAGACTGGAGATAGATGATGTCATATCCCTCCCCCTCTGTTGAGAAAGGGCTGTTCAATTTGGACACAGATGGCCTCTTTGACCCCTCATCCAAAGCAGTGGTCCTTTCTGTCCAAAATGTGGACTTTGCTGTCTTCAAAAGAGTAGCCTTTGTCTTTTAAATGCAGATGGACTGCTGAATCTCGTCCTGATGGGTTTGTTCTCCTATGTTGTGTCATGTGTTTGTGAAGTGGCTGTTTTGTTTCCCCAATGTACAGATCTGTCTTCAAAGAAAAACCAGAAAGTCCAGTTGCCTCTTGAAAAAGCACCTTTGGGACAACCATGACCTGGATGACTGAGAATCTCTATAGATGCCTTCCTTTGCTATACTTCATGCTATCATTCTTTAATTCATAGGATGAAACTTAAAGATCTGAAACCCCCTGAAATTTGCACAAAGTTAATTCCACCCCAGAATATACAGACGTCCATGATTATTACCCTCACAGTTGCTGGGAAAAGGTGAGTGAGAAGCTCATTTTGTTCTTGGTCAAGGACCTGGAAGATAGGGGTAGTCCACGATGGCTTTGAGATGTTTGGGGGACTTATTCACCCAACTGAATGGAGAATCCTGCCTAGAACATAAGGAAATATGCTGTTCTAAGGGTAAATATAAAAACCTGGGCATTAGACCACTTGTAGATTTGACATTGGACCTCTGTTAGGCTGACTCTCTTGTCGTTTGTGCAGTTTTATCGGAACTATGGAAATCACCCTGAAATCCAAAATGAACACCATGATTAAGATGACAAAACACCCCACAAAGTACATCGGGATAGAGAAAACTGGATGTGAAGCACAACTGTTGTCCTACAAAACCAACCTTCCCAGCAAGTGAGAAGAAACAAAATGCGTCAAGAAGGGAGGCGACCAAATTGGTTTGGGGGAAGTTAGTTTGTGGGAGTCAGCCAAGGATTCAGAAATCTGAATCTAGTTAGAAACAAAAGAGTTCAAATGATATGAAGGATGAGGAAGGTGTAGCTGAGGAACCACCACAGAACTGGTGTCAGGCCGAAGCCATATTTTATTAGAGACTTTGGCCTGCCACACTTTATTCTTTAGAATGTATGCTTTGCTATGGGAATTTGGGAGGGGCCGTTGCATGAGGGATGTCTGCACGTAGCCATAACGAATTCCTTTTAGATTGTCAAGGTCATCCTTTGTCCTGCACCTGCACGGAAGGAGATGGGAGTTGCTGCCAAGTGCCAGATGAAGATTGGTTCATGTGATGGACTTGGGGGTGTGGGGACAAGGGCTTGAACTTTCAACTGGGTGGAGAAACCCCTGGGGCTTCAGATTCGGGTTTCTCACAGCCATACCAACATGGCTCTATTAATAAATTGGAAATTATAGGAATGCTTTGCCTCGGACTCTGATTTAGTTTTAGATGCTATTTGGAACCCTGACAACTGGAGAATTACAATGTATGTGACCTCCAGGAATGCTGAGGGACAACAGTCTCCACTCTGGTTCTGTGGTGGCCTGTTTTTCCTCATCTTGACTCCCAGTTCTTGAAAATCAGACTGATCCATTAATATCCAATGTCTAAGTAGATCCAAATGCAGGAATTTCATAATAGGCAGAATAGCCTTAAGGAAGGAAGTGGGATTCTCGTCCTCCTCTCTTGTTCTTCCTCTTGGTCCTCCTCCTCCTCCTCTCTTCTTTCTTGTTCTTCCTCCTCTTCATCCTCCTCCTTCTTCCTGCTTTTATTGCTCCTCCACCTCTCTTCTTTTTTGTTCCTCCTCGTCCTTGTATCATCTTAATCTTCCTCCTCCCCCTCCTCCCCCTCCCTTCCTCCATCCTTTTATCCCTCCATCTCTCAATCCCTCCATCTCCCCTCATCCCTCCATGCAATGAAATTTCATTTTAATGTATGCCGATTAGTGTACATTTACAGCGACAATAGTTATTCTAAATTATTCTCTCCCTCTCCATCTCCATCTCTCCATCCCTCCATCCCTTTATCCATCCATCCACCCATCCACCCATCCATCCATCCATCCATCCATCCATCCATCCATCCATCCATCCATCATTAATGCCTCAACAGTCTTTGAGACAAAACGAAAACAGAGATTTTTGGCCTTGAAATAAAATTGCATTGCATTGCCCTCCCATGAATTACTTTACTAATTTCTTGGGTTTGCTTCTCTTCTCTTTCAGCATGCTCCCAAAGGTAGTGAATAAATTTTTGAATTCTACACTTGGGAAACTCTTGCCTGGCATGGTAAGTTTTGGGACTTTGAGTTTATAGAGTCATGAAGGATGCGGCTGGGGCCAAGATGTTTGAGGGGTCTCCTTGCTTACCTGGATTCTACCTGCCCCATTAGGTTTGGGCAGGAGGGGCACACTCCAGATCCCATCTAGCTGGGATTGTTAAGCTGTGCATGGGACCCTGGGACTGTGCCTGCCCCATGGAAGACCCTCCTGCCTGAGGTTCAGCTGGCCCCATCTCTGCTCACCTTTCAGAAGACAGGTGGCTAGCAGAATCAATGAGCCCCATTGGTGAGCTGGATGGCCATATCAATTGATACGTTTTCAATTTCTTAGTTTATTTATTAAAATTGTTTGCCGTCCACCTCACCACAAGGATTGGTTGCTGGAATTGGGTAAATCTTGTTTAATGAAAAGGAGGACTAGGGGTGATATGATAGCAGTCCTCCAATGTTTGAGGGGCTGCCACAAAGAAGAGGGGATCCACCTATTCTCCAAAGAACCTGAAGGCAAGACAAGAAACAATGGATGGAAACTAATCAAGGAGAGAAGCAACCTGGAACTAAGGAGAAATTTCTTGACAGTGAGAACAATTAACCAGTGGAACAGCTTGCCTCCAGAAGTTGTGGGCACTCCATCACTGGAGGCTTTTAAGAAGAGACTGAACAGCCATTTGTCTGAAATGGTAGAGGGTCTCCTGCTTGAACTAGAAGACTTCCAAGTTCCCTTCCAACTCTGTTATTCTGCATTCTGATATTAATAAATCAATCTGCATTCAAAGGTTGCATCCAGTCCCCACCTCTTGGGGGGTCCAGCTGCAACCACATCTGCTGTTCTTGTCCAACAATCTCTCCTTTCTCCCTCCCTTGCCTTCCAGATGTGCCCAGCTGCAGACAATGTGATTGCATTTATGGAGACGAAAATAGAAACCATGTTTGGTGAGTGACTTTGTTGCAGGGACTGGGCATGGCTAGTCTAGTGAAGAGAAGGACCAGGGGGGACATGATAGCAGTCTTCCAATATTTGAGGGGCTGCCACAGAGAGGAGGGGGGGGTCAAGCTATTATCCAAAGCACCTGAAGTCCAGACAAGGAATAATGGATGGAAGGACGTGGCTTGATGGGCGTGGCAGGGGAAGGATACTGCAAAATCCCCAATCCCTGCCCACTCCTGGGAGAAGGATATTGCATAATCTGCATTCCCACTCCAGAGGTGGTATTTGCCGGTTCTCCGAACTACTCAAAATTTCCGCTACCAGTTCTCCAGAACCTGTCAGAACCTGCTGAATTTCACCCCTGACCTGAAGGCCAGACAAGGAATAATGGATGGAAACTCATCAAGGAGAGAAGCAACCTAGAAATTAAGGAGAAATTTTCTGACAGTGAGAACAATTAATCAATGGAACAGAAGTTGCCTTCGGAAGTTGTGGGAGCTTCATCACTGGAAGCATTCAAGAAGAGACTGCCATCTGTCAGAAATGGTGTAGGGTCTCCTGCTTGGGAGGGGGGTTGGACTAGATGACCTACAAGGTCCCTTCCAACTTTGTTAATCTGTTAATCTGATTGAGCTGTTCTCTCCCGTCATGCCAGCACAGTGGGCCCCATCACCTCTGATCTCAAGGGCAGCCAGACCCCTATGATGCAGAAGGTGAAAAAGGAACCAACCAAGAGAAAAGGAACAGGTGTCCAAAGCTCGGGGCTACAGCCTGGTTCCTTGACCACCTGGAGGGCTGCAGGAGACAGTTTGGGGATACAATAGCACCCCAAAGACCGACCTTTGAGTTTTTCCTACCTCTTTTGGGAGGAGACAACCTGAAGACCCCACTCCATCGGTCACCTGTTCAGTTGACCTTTGTTCTTTGCAACTGGTGGGGGGATGCTCAGGTTGTCCCACTTGGGATGTCCTCTAAGATGAAATACCTTAGGAGTGTTGGATCTGGTCAACTTTAGACAAAGGCTTTGCTCTACTGTGTTTCTGTGAAGAAACTTTGGAAAAGCAACCAAGAAGACAAACTCCAAACTGCTCCTTCCCAAACTTTAGTCATGTTGGCTTATTGACTTGGTTGCCAGAGATCTTCTTATCGCACAGAATTCAGTTTGTGTTCCATCAAAGCTCACATGGTTGAAATTTTTTTCTTGAACGAAAAGAATCAGAATCACAGAATCAGTAACGGAGAGTCCACAAAGAACATTTCTCCACTGGGTATCCTGGTCATTTGGCCATTGGGGATGATCTGGGTTTGTTGTGGTTTGCAAACCATGATTTTTGCCTGGTGAGGACCACTTATGAGCTCTTGCAGGTCCCATTTCGTGGCTCCCCAAGTTCAATTAGGGGCTCCTATGAGTCACATCAATTGTACCTGGTTTGAGAAAGGCTGTCTGAATGCGGACACAACTCCTGTATCTTTTCATAGAAAAGAAATCTTTTGGGGATAACAGCACAATGTGGTACGAAGTGGTCGAAGAACCAGGAGTCTTCCCAGATTACAACTTAATTCAGCTCAAGGTAAGAGTGGTTGGCTACATCGTTCATCATTTTCACCCCACATTGTCACCAACCAGCATTAATTTGGTTCTTCATTAGCTTGGCATGGGGAGTGACCTCAGCTGGTAACTCTTGACAGTTCTTCCTTTCCATAGTCTGAGCATGACCTTCTGTCCTTCTCAAAGGGTCAGGGTAGATGGAGTCAGCTGGGCCTCCTGGTGGACTACAAAGTCCTATTGCATAAGCCTCTTGAGCTTCCAACGGAAGTGTGGCTGGATGGGAAGGAAGGTTCCCTTAGAAGATGATCTTGGAAATGTGGGAGCCAGACGACCAAAGGCACCAGGTCAAATGTCCAGTACCAGGAGCTGATGTCCCAAGACCTGGTCCCCAAATCGCAAACCCCACCCTGCATAGCAAGAGGAAGAGAAGCAACACGTAGAATTATGCAGGGATGAGATTCTAGCTTCTGATGGGTCCTTGGTGCTCTCTGAGTTTGATTGTCCTTTTGCAGATGTCTCATTACCCAACTAGATAACATCATCAGTGCTAGGAGGGAGTGGGGTTTGTGAAGTGGAGGAGGAGGAGGAGGAGGAGGAGGAGGAGGAAGAGGAAGAGGAGGAGGAGGACTGTGGGGCCCTTGGTGCTATCTGAGCTTGGTGATTCTCTTGGATTTATAAAATGCACTTGCATTTATAAAACCCACTCCCTTCTAACACTGATGATGTAACCTAGTTGGGTAATGAAACGTCTGCAAGAGAAGAACCAAGCTCTGAGAGCACCAGGGACCCCTCATTTCAATCCCGAGCTACAAATATTCTCCTTTATTGGTATTCTGGCACCTTTCCAGCCATCAAGGTAGGACTGCATTGCAGACTTTGGTCTGAGATTCAGGGAGCAGGAGCCCAGAATAAAATTAGAAATGGAGATCAGATGTCCAAGAACAGGACCAAGTTGGGGATGGCTTCTTCACCCATCCAATCCAATGTATATCTTGGAGCAAGTTTCACTTGCTTTTGCAATCATGACGCTGGTATTTATGCTTCCTTTTTTAGATTAAATTCCAACCCAGTAATGGAGAAGTCATAGAAGTCACACCTGATCCAGTCCCTGAAGACCTGCCACCAAAAGAGGAAGGGAAAAATGCTGTCTACATACCTGTGTCTATCATCAATGTTGCAATGACATTGATGGATGGCTTGTTCAACTCTGTTATTGCCGAAATTGAGGTGACTAAAGAATCGATTCCTTGATTCTGGGTGAAAAAGCTGCTTTGGATTCCTTGATATGCTCCCTAGATCTTTATAATTCCTTCACAAATCTACATTTTAAACCAAGGAATTGACGTGTTGGCGATATTTATTTACCCAGCTGACTTTCTTCCAGGTTGATTTCCATGGGAAATAAGCCTTGCCTACCTTGGGGTGAAAGGTCATTGCTTGCAATCTTTCACTAGGCTCTTTCGTTTTCGTGACTAACCCGAGTATTTCTCTCCCCCTTTTTTTTGGTCAGGGTTCCGCTCCTACAACTGACCAGCTAAAAGAAATATTGCCAGATGTAAGTTTTTTGTGTTTGGGGGCTACCTTGCAAGAAGTGACATGTTTTCAGAAGGATAAGACAGCATGAAAGATTTTGTTTGGCACCGCAGAATGATGGGGATAGAATAGATAAATGAGAAAGAGAGAAAGAATGAGATGGAGAGATAGGAGATAGAGAGAAAGATAAATAGACAGATGATAGATAAGAGAGAAAGAGAGATGATAGGTGATAGAGATAGATAGATAGATAGATAGATAGATAGATAGATAGATAGATAGATAGATAGATAGATAGATAGATAGATAGATAGATAGATAGATAGATAGAGTGAGAGAGAGAGGATAGGATAGGATAGGATAGGATAGGATAGGATAGGATAGGATAGGATAGGATAGGATAGGATAGGATAGGATAGGATAGGATAGGATAGGATAGGATGATAGGATGGGATGGGATTGGATGGGATGAAAGAACAGAATAGAATAATAGAATAGAATAGAATAGAATAGAATAGAATAGAATAGAATAGAATAGAATAGATAGATTGATAGTAGAGAAAATGGGGAGAGAGATATAGAGAGAAAGAGCAATAAATAGATACTTGAGAGATGATCGATGATAAATCTTGTCTCATCTTGTGTCAGAAATGCAGGAACAGGAAAGGGGAAATTATTATTTTAATATTTAAAACATTTTTAAAAATATATCTATAATCTCTCTCTGTCTCTATCTGTCATCTTCCTTACCCAGAATGCAGGAAAGATGATACATAAGAGAGAGATAGATAGGTGACAGATAGATAGATAGATAGATAGATAGATAGATAGATAGATAGATAGATAGATAGATAGATAGATAGATAAATAGATGATAGATAGATAGATAGATAGATAGATAGATAGATAGATAGATAGATAGATAGATGATAGAGATGATAGATGATAGATGAGAGAGAGAGAGAGAGAGAGAGAGAGAGAGAGAGAGAGATGGTAGGTAGGTAGGTAGGTAGGTAGGTAGGTAGGTAGGTAGGTAGGTAGGTAGGTAGGTAGATAGATAGATAGATAGATAGATA
>QLTV01003452.1:279195-291117 GCA_003457575.1 Thermophis baileyi
GAACTAAAATGATTGCTGCTGGTGGCAGAATGTGTGTTTATACATTGAATTGGGAGGGGGAGAGGGACGGAGGGAGGGGGAGAGAGAGAAGAAGAAGTGAGTGGTGGGAAGAGTTAGAGGGTCAAGATGTCCCATTGTCAAGACCTTTTAATGCTTTCTGGAAGACTTAATTGGACAAAGGTCTTGGTGCATTTTGGCCACCATCATTGGTCCATTTGTGGTCACCACTCTTTGTGCATTTTGTGGTCACCATTATTGATGCGGTGGCCTAGAGATGGAGCTCTCGCCTCACAATCAGGAGGCTGTGAGTTCGATCCTAGGTAGAGGCAGATATTTCTCTCTCTGGGCACACTGAGAATATATCTGCTGAACAAAACTCCGCATTGGCGACAAGAAGGGCATCCGGCCATTTAAAAAACACTCTGCTAGCTCCATTCAGTTGCCCAGACTCCACCCCCCAAGGGATTATGGAGTCATTAAATGAAGATGATTATTGGTGCACTATATGATCACCACCATTGGTGCATTTTTGGTCATCACTCTTGGTGCATTTGTGGCCACCATTATCAGTGCATTTTTGGTCACCATTATTGGTACATTTTGTGGCCACCTGTATTAGTGCATTTGTGGGCACCACCATTGGTGCATCTGTGGTTGTGGTTGTCCAACAAGCAAAGTCAATGTGGGAAGCCAGATTCGCTTAAAAACCACTTGATTCACTTAACTTCAGTGATTCACTGAACAACTGGGAGGAAAAAAGGTGAAGAATCCGGTGTGTCTCATTTAACGACTGCCTTGCTTAGCGATGGAATCTCTGGTCCCAATCGTAGTCATCTGTTGAGGGCTACCTATACTCTCAGCATTGCTCAATAAGCAAGGAAGCCCACAAATTTTATGAGCCAATCTTCTGAACCTTTTGTGGAATGGCATAGCAGACTGGTAGGATCATTGAGTGGGTCACCTAAACCCCAAGTTCTTGAGATCCTTCCCAGATTTTGGTGATGTGGGTGCAGCGGGAAAGGATCACAAACTTCCTGGGTGGCGTCGGAACACCATTCCTCCAAATTTCTAGGCAGGATGATCTCCCCACCCCGTGAAAGTTGCAAGAAGAAGGGAACACCATACGGGAATTCATAAATTGGGTCTGTTTTGAATTCAGGATCTGTTGGTGTTGTCTGCGTAAGAGAAGACTTCAGTGGAGGACAACTATGGAGGAGGAGGAGAAGAAGAAGCAAGTCTCTTGTAGCAGGATCCGTCCTTCCCCTTCCTTTGAGTTTCTCTTTCTTTCTGGACAAAAGAAAGCCACACAAGTCCTAACTTCCTATGCAGGAAGACAAGGAGTCAGTTCTCCAGAAGGGAAAATGGTGGCCTTTTGAGCTGTCCTCACCAGGCTTCCATACAGCTTTGTCGTTTCCAAGCGGGTGTGAACCAGGCCCTGCCTGTACCAACACACACACACACACACACACACACACACACACACAGACAGAACCAACAAAGTTGCGTTTCTCGCATGACCCGTTTTAATAAAAGCTTCTGATTTCTTTGCACTTTGAGTCTGTAGACTGCAAAAGATCGTTGGCCGTTTGGAAAGAGGGTGGAGAAAACGTCCTTAGAGGTAGCCCTCAACTTACACCAGTTTGCTTAGTGACCATTTGAAGTTACGACGGCGCCAAAAAAAGTGACTTAGGACTGGGTTTTTTTTCACCCTTACGACCGTTGCAGCATCCCTGTGGTCAAAATTCAGACACTTGGCAACTGACTCATATTTATGATGATTGCTGTGTCCCGGGGGGGGGGTCACGTGATCCCCTTTTGCAACCTTCTGACAAGCAAACTGAATGGGGTTTCACTGAACAACAGTTTTGCTAACTTAACAACGGCAGTGATTCACTTAACAACCCTAAGTGCTATTGCTGCTTGCTTGCTTGCTTGCTTGCTTGCTTGCTTTCTTTCTTTCTTTCTTTCTTTCTTTCTTTCTTTCTTTCTTTCTTTCTTTCTTTCCTTCCTTCCTTCCTTCCTTCCTTCCTTCCTTCCTTCCTTCCTTCCTTCCTTTCCTCCCAGTGATTAGAATACACTATTTCAGGGCCAATTCTGCTGACTGTCAGCAGTTCAATTCTCACTGGCTCAAGGTGGACTCAGCCTTCCATCCTTCCGAGGTCGGTAAAATGAGGACCCAGATTGTTGGAGGGCAAGAGGCTGACTCTGTAAACTGCTTAGAGAGGGCCACAAAGCAGTGTGAAGTGGTATATAAGTCTAAGTTTTATTGCTATTGCTATTAGCTGTCTCACTTAACAATGCTGGGCTCAATTGTGGTCGTAACTCAGGGAATACATGTAATAAATAAGTAGAAGAGAGAGAGAGAGAGAGACAGAGAGACAGAGAGACAGAGAGACAGAGACAGAGAGAGAGAGACGGAGAGAGAGACAGAGACAGAGACAGAGAGAAACAGAAACAGAGAGAGAGAGAGGAGAGAGAGAGAGAGAGACAGAGAGAGACAGAGAGAGACAGAGAGAGACAGAGACAGAGAGACAGAGACAGACAGAGAGATAGAGAGAGACAGAGAGAGACAGAGAGACAGAGAGACAGAGAGACAGAGACAGAGACAGAGACAGAGACAGAGACAGAGACAGAGAGAGAGACAGAAACAGAAACAGAAACAGAAACAGAAACAGAAACAGAAACAGAGTGAGAGACAGAATAATTCATTTTAAGTGAAGGACTACCCGTATTCTAAGAAATGACATTGTTCTTCCTTCTTTCGAACAAGACTACTCCAATGTCCCAAAGGTGCTTTTCCAGGAGGCAACTGGACTTTCTTGTTTTTTCTTTGAAGACGAGAAGCGAAACGTCTTCAAAGAAGAAAAAAACAAGAAAGTCCAGTTGCCTCCTGGAAAAGCACCTTTGGGACAACCATGACCTGGAGGGCTAAGAATCCCTACAGTCTACTCTAATGGCAAACAAAGGGCCTGTGTACCCTATTGACATCAATTAGCTTAGAAAGCATGGATCGAAGAGCAAACACGGCATGGGCTGCACATTCGTTCTGCTCCAGTTTCCAGGAGGAAGGAACAGAGCCTTCCCACCCCTGATGCCAACTTCTGCTGTTTTTTCTGAAACTCGGCACCAAATCAAACAAAGGAAAGATTCAATCCTTTCCCACCAAACTCCTTTTGTGGGCTTATGTGGAATTTTTGGGGCCACACAAGAATCCTCTTGACTTTTGCATTTTCTTCCACTTCCTGAGAACGGGGCGGCGAGGTTTTGTTCTGCCTTAATTGTCTCCGTGTCCTTTGAGAGATCAAATATTTGCCCACATATCTTTGTCTTCTCAAGAGGGTTTGCACCTGATTCCCAGGGTTGCATCAGAGCAACTTTCAACTTGGAACAGAGTTGTGAGTTCACTCTCTAAGGCCCCGGGGTTTAAGACGAGGTCAATCAGAATAGAGCTGGAAGGGACCTTAGAGGTCTTGTAGTCCAACTCCCTGCTGAAGCAGGAGACCCTGTACTATTCCAGACAAGTGGCTGTCCAGTCACTTCTTAAAACCTCCACTGATGGAACATGTACAACTTCTGGAGGCAATCAGTTCCACTGGTTGATTGTCCTCACTGTTAGGAAGTTTCTCCCTAATTCCAGGTTGCTTCTCTCCTTGATGAGTTTCCATCCGTTGCTTCTTCTTCTGCCTTTAGGTGCTTTGGAGAATAGCTTGACTCCCACTTCTTTGTAGAAGCCCCTCAGATATTGGAAGATTGCTCAAGACAAGACATGGAAATCAGGTTACCTTAGAACTAGTATCCAAGGAACAAGTGCAGAAGGATCCCATCTCATCATTTAGGGGGGCCATGGTCTCCCAGATAGATCCTTAACAGACAGACCCCATTTGCCAGACCCTTCTCTTCCTTCCTTCCTCCCTCCCTTTCTTTCCCTCCCTCCCTCCCTCCCTCCCTCCCTCCCTTTCTCTCTCTCTCTCTTAGAAGAGCAAATAGGGGTACGGCAGAGAAACCTTTCTGAATTTTATAGTTCTGAAGTGCGTGGTGGAGGGGAAGAGTGGGGATCTCGTCTTTCTCTCTATCTCTCCTTCCTTCCTTCCTTCCTTCCTTCCTTCCTTCCTTCCTTCCTTCCTTCCTTCCTTCCTTCCTTCCTTCCTTCTTTCTTTCTTTCTTTCTTTCTTTCTTTCTTTCTTTCTTTCTTTCTTTCTTCTTTATTGACCAAGTGTGTTTGGACACACAAGGAATTTGTCTCCACTGCATAAATTCACAGTGTGCCTATAAACATCAGGTAAATCGGCCATAGATCATAAATCATCGTTACAATAATTAATCATGTTACGAGAACGATTGTAACTTACGATTAATGATTAATGTACATTTGCTAAATCAAAAGAAACCAACAGGAGAAGATAGTAGGAAAGATGAGAAGATGAGAAAAGATGAGAAATGTGGGAATTAGTTGTTCAGCAGAGTGATGGCATTGGGGAGGGGGGAGAAGCTGTCCTGGTGTCTTGTTGTGTTGGTATTCAATGCCCTATAGAGTCGTCTTGAGGGGAGAAGTTGAAACAGTTTATGTCCAGGATGTGAAGGGTCTGTAGATATTTTCTCAGCCCTCTTTCTGGTCTGTGCAGTATACCTGTCCTCAGTGGTAGGCAGGCTGGTTGCAACTGTTTTTTCTGCAGTCCTAACTATCCCTTGAAGTCTGTGTCTGTCTCAGGGGTGAAATCCAGCAGGTTCTGACAGGATCTGGAGAACCGGTAGCGGACATTTTGAGTAGTTCAGAGAACCGGTAGCAGAAATTTTGAATAGTTTGGAGAACCGGCAAATACCACCTCTGGCTGGCCCCAGAGTGGGGTGGGAATGGAGATTTTGCAATAACCTTCCCCTGCCACGCGCACCAAGCCATGCCCACCAAGCCACACCATGCCCACCAAGCCACGCCCACAGAACCGGTAGTAAAAAAAATTGGATTTCACCACTGGTCTGTCTTGTTTGGCTGCAGAGCCAAATCAGACAGTTATAGGGGTGCAGATGACAGACTCAATCATGAAATGCATTTGAATATAATTCTACAGACTCAATAATTCCTCTGTAGAACTGGGTCAGTAGATTCTTGGGCAGCCTGAGCTTTCTGAGTTGATGCAGGAAGAACATTCTTTGTTGTGCCTTTTTAACAATGGTTCTAATGTTAGTTGTCCATTTCAAGTCCTGGGAGATTATAGAACCTAGAAACTTGAAGGTCTCTACTGTTGATCCCATGTTGCCTTTTAAGGATCGGCTTGAGGTCACCAGATGAACCGTGATGTTCATGTCCAGAATAACATTCCAAAACAAGAGCATGTGGAAGAAGAAGAAGAAGAAGAAGAAGAAGAAGAAGAAGAAGAAGAAGAAGAAGAAGAAGAAGAAGAAGAAGAAGAAGAAGAAGAAGAAGAAGAAGAAGAAGGAAGAAGAAGAAGAAGAAGAGGAAGAAGAGGAAGAAGAGGAAGAAGAGGATGTGATGTTGAAAAGCCAGATTCCAGGATTCCTAGTCCTTTCCTGGTCCACCATTCTACACATTGGAAGGGACCTTGGAGGTCTTCTAGTCCAACCCTCTGCCCAAGCAGGAAAGCCTATACCAGTCTAAACAAATGGCTGTCCAATCTCTTCTTAGAAACGTCTAATAATGGAGCACCTACAACTTTTGGAGGCAAGCTGTTCCACTGGTTATAGCCTTCTCCAAGTGGACTACTGTTGATGGGTTGCTTTCATGGCTTCTGAGTATCTGAAGAGGCCCTTGAACCTTTGTCTTTTGAATCTTCAAAATCCATTTCAAAACCCAACCTCACACGTATTTCTGAGATGACAACACCAATGTTGCTTGAGAACTTGGAATACTGCATCCAGCATTGGTCGCCACAATGTAAAAAAGATGTTGAGACTCTGGAAAGAGTGCAGAGAAGAGCAACAAAGATGATTAGGGGACTGGAAGCTAAAACATAAAGAAGGATAGCAGGAATTGGGTCTGTCTAGTTTAATGAAAAGAAGGACTAGGGGTGACATGATAGCAGTCTTCCAGTATTTGAGGGGCTGCCACAAAGAAGAGGGGGGGTCAACCTATTCTCCAAAGCACCAGAAGGCAGGGTAAGAAGCAACGGATGGAAACGAACCAAGGAGAGAAGCAACCTGGAATTAAGGAGAAACTTCCTGGCTGTGAGAACAATGAACCAGTGAAACAGCTTGCCACCAGAAGTTGTGGGTGCTTCATCACTGGAGGCTTTCAAGAAGAGACTGGGCAACTATTTGTCTGAAATGGTATAAGGTTTCCTGTGCCCCGCCACCGCGCATGCACCCGCTCCCCCTGTGCTCCCCCCATGCTCCCCCACCCCCGCACAATGTGTGCGTGACCCCCCCCCACGCCTTCCAGAGGGCCTCTGGAGCCTGGGGGAGGCCGTTTTCGCCCTCACGGAGGCTCGAGGAAAGCCTCCAGAGCCTGGGGAGGGTGAAAAACGGGCCTCCTGGAAGTCCAGAAACGGGCCGAAAATCAGCTGGCCAGCGGAAGGCGCAGGCGCATGCACAGTGGAGGTGAGCTGGGTGATGGCTAGCGTGCCCACTGAGAGGGCTCTGCGTGCCACCTGTGGCATGCGTGCCATAGGTTCGCCATCACGGGTATAGGGTCTCCTCTCTGAGCAGGGAGTTGAACTAGAAGATTTCCAAGGTCCCTTCCAACTCTGTGATTCTGTTCTGTTCTGTTCTCTACTCTGTTCTGTTCTGTTCTGTTCTCTACTGAGATACTTCAGACAGGACCTAAATTACGTAGGAAGTCCTTCTGCTGATAGATTCCTTCCTCCCCAAAAGGTTGGGTTCCTATCACGGTTGTTGGATTAGACTTAGAATAACTTTATAGTCACTTTGTTTTTGGTTTTTTTATTTTTTTATTTTTTTTGTTAAAATACTTTGTATTGAAATTTTTCACATTGAAAAAGACAAAACATAATTTCACTAATACAGCTTGGCGCTATCGGAATTTCTTTCTTCATTCTACATTTTCCATATTTAAGGCTACACACACTGATCGGCATCCATTAAAAATGAAATCACGTTGCATACAGCTCTCAAAGGGCCTCCACCTCTAATATACACATAAAGGACAAGATAGATGATAGATAGATAGATAGATAGATAGATAGATAGATAGATAGATAGATAGATAGATAGATAGATAGATAGATAGATAGATAGATAGATAGATAGATAGATAATAAATACAAAATTATGCATGTGTGATTCTTGGTCACCATGCTGCTTCTTCAATGGAAACGCCCCCCTCTGCACCAGTGGGAGAGTTGGGGATAAGCCCAGCTGCCACCCAGCCCAATTCTCAGCCCAACCCAAAGTTGGTCAAAGTGTTTTCCTGACTCAGGATTGTGACCAAGTGGATAGACAGAGAGATAGGGAGGGAAGGCTTTGCAGTTAGAATCCACCTCTTCCCTTCCCACCTGTTTTACTGATCACAGGGTTGAGTCCATCAGCACAAGGTCTGCCAAGGTAATCTTCCCTACCATAAATGCATCTGTCAGCCCTGAAGCCATTTTTTTGGAGCATCTAACCTCCCTTTGATTTTCTCTTGCAGGAGGTCCTCCTCAGGGGTGGGTTCCAATTTACCTCGCTGCCGGTTCGCTCCCTCCCGCACCGCGTGGGCATGCCACATGGGCGCACCACATGGGCACGCTGTGTGGGCATGCCGCATGGGCACGCCACGTGGGCACGCCCGTGCTTTGCATGCACACGCATGCGCAGTAATGAAAAATCTGAATTTTTTTTTAAAAAAGCCAAAAAAAAAGAGATGGCGACCGCATGTGCAGTGCCGGAACTCAGCTTCTGTGCATGCTCAGAAGAAAAATAAAGTTCAAAAAAAAAATTCAAAAAAAATTCAAAAAACATTCAAAAAACATTCAAAAAAAAAAAGATGGTGGCGCCCACGGACCGGCACCGATCGAACCGGATCGGTGACATCATCGTGATGTCACCAGTGGGTCACTACCAGTTCGGGAGAACCAGTCCGAACTGGGAGGAACCCACCCCTGGTCCTCCTCAACTGAGGTGGGGAAGCCTGTCAGCCCTGAAGCCATCTTTTGGGAGCATCTTCAGGGCTGCCACAGCGAGGCCGGGTGGAGCTGTGGGAACGTAAGGGGGGAGGTAGAGATAGCTGGGGGATGTGTAGCCAAAATAACATTCTCGTGGGAGCCAAGGACGCTCTACCAGGTGTTGGAGGGGCATGGACCAAAGCCAGCCAGAGCTGGGACTGCGACCTGATTGGGCCATGTGATGGACATGTGACCTGGGGGGGCAAGAACTTTGGGTTTTGATTTGGGTGGGGAAAGCCCTGGGTCCTTCAGAGTCGGGTTTTCACCAGCTGTGCCAATATGACATCCCAAATAAAATTATGCTTTGAGGAAACTCTCAGGGTTTTGATTGCTTTGGGGTTATTACTTGGAACCCTGACAGCATTTCCTAATTAAAAATATCTCCCACTTGCTTGATTGGTCAATGAAGACGTAGCACTGAATATTCCAGCACGGAATGTTCCAGAAGTCATTGAAGTCATTCAAGTTGAGCCATCCAGAAATATCAACGACTGGGCGTGCCAACCAAGAGAGGGTGTTTCCATCCATCCATGGCTTCTTCTCCTGCCTTCTTATGGACTCAGAGAGATACATTTGAGTGTGCCGGCGATGCATCTTCTCCAGTCTTGTCCCCCCATATTTTAGTAGCTTCTCTGTTGAAGCTCTCTCATCTGGTGGCACCTGCATTGCATTGGCACAGCACCAGAGGCTGCAGGGAAGAGCCGCTCACTGTGAGTTCAGGAGGACCGAGACGAAGTCCAGTGGACCCATGCGCCTAACGGCGTCCGAATCATATAACTTGAAATTTAAAACAGCAGTAGTTCATCCTTGGTAAGTGCTTCTGTGATTGCAATTTGATTTCAGAATGTCTGGCTTAGTTTAATGCAACACTTTGTTTTGCAGATTACAGATTAACAGAGTTGGAAGGGACCTTGTAGGTCATCTAGTCCAACCCCCCTCCCAAGCAGGAGACCCTACACCATTGCAAATTTGGTAAGTTCCCCTTCTATTCCCTCATCTAAGTCGTTTATGAACATATTGAAGAGTACAGGGCATAAGACTGAACCTTGTGGTACCCCACTGCTTACTTCCCTTCATGTAGACGTAGACCCATTAAGGACTACTCATTGAGTATGGTCAGCCAGTTACAAATCCATCTGGTGGTGATGCTATCTATCCCACTTTTTTCTACCTTACCGAGAAGTAGGTTGTGGTCTACTTTGTCGAATGCCTTGCTGAAGTTTAAATATATTATGTCCACAGTATTTCGCTGGTCTACTAATTTAGTCACTATGTTGCAGCTGTCTTTCATGGTGCTCTTTTTAAATTTGGATACTGTCCTATTTGTAAGCAAATTGCTAGTCTATATGGGCAGATTGCTAGAGTTCTCCAATCTTTCTGCCTTTGTGGACCGGTGGGGGGAGGGGCAGAAGGAATGGTTCCATACAAGTGGCAGGCAAGTGTATGCACGCACCTCCATTTGCACGAGCGGCAGGCACGTGTACCCACCACTGGCACAAATGGAGCACAAGCACTCACTCGCTGCCCAAAGTGGGGATGTGCACGTGCGCTCACCCACCACTTCTGCGGCCCGGTTCCGAACAGCTCAAGCCCCGGTAATGGACTGTGGCCCGGGGGTTGGGGACCCCTGATCTAGAGTCTCTAGTCTGTGCTCTCCAGGCTGAAATTAGTTGTCTATCTCAGCCCTTCTGTTCCATGGAGATGTCCCGCTATGCACCCACTCCACCACAAAGATCCTGCAGGAGAAGGGCAGTAAGGACATCTCCAGGGTGAGAGCTGTGAACCACAAACACAAAGCTTTTGGTGTGTCCCTGCCTAAGAGATACAGCGCCCTTGCTGACCTTAATCAAGATACTGAGGGGACAGGTCCAGTTGTTTGCAATGATGACGATAACTCACCTGAGCAGGAGATTGTGGTCCGAGAGGAAGAAGGTTGTTTTGAATAGGAGAAGGTGTGAAACTGTGGTGACTCCCCCTGGATGCTTCCCCAGATCCCTCTCCAGATGTCAATTTGCAGGAGGATGAACCAGTCCCAGGCACGTCAGGAGGGAAGTTGGTCAATGGCTCTGAGCAGCTGGCAGAGAGGGATTTGGCTGAAGCGCAGCTGCGGCAGGACATCCCTGAAGCTTCAGGTGGGGAAAGCAGGCAGCTGCAGCCGGCCAGCGATGAGGAGGAGGAACTGCCTTCTGCACTCGATCTGAGAACACATAGGGCAGAGAAAAGGCAGGTCAGCCCGATTACTCGCAAAGAGGCAGCTTCGCCCCTCTTGGTGGGCTGCACCAGAAGCTGGCTATTTAGCACAGCAGACAGATGGAGGCGATGCTGGGAACAAGGCAGGGGTGAAATGCTCCTGGTTCGTTCGTGCCTGTCGGTCACCATAGAGCCGGTCGCCAAGGTAGCGAGAGGCTCCGCCCACCCACCCGGACGCCGGTGTTTGGATTCTTTTACCGTCTGCGCATGCACAGAATGCTTTGCGCATGTGCAGAGGGTAAAAGAACCCAAATGGCGGCATCCGGGTGGGTGGGCGGAGCCTCGCGCTACCTTGGCGACCGGCTCTACGGCGACCGACAGGCACGAGTGAACCTGGAGCATTTCACCCCTGGAACAAGGTGTTCGTTTCCTAGCTGTGTGTTTCATGGTTGTTGTGGTTCCCTGCCTTGCTTTCGACTGACACCGTGCCTTGACTTGGATCGTGCCTTGTGAACCCTCTTGTGTTTTGGATTTAGTTTTGCCTGGTGGATTTGTCTTGTTTGGGAAACTTTCAGGTGCCTTGTGGACTCCTTGGCCATTGCTCTGTGGACTAGCAACGGTCTGCTTTGGGCTGGACTTCATTAGGAGAGGCCGGGGGTTTTGGTGAAGGGGATTGCGGGGGAATATTAATAAACCCACCAAACCACCATTACCTGTGCGTGTGAGTGAGCCGGACAGCACAGAATCAGGTATTGTACATCAGTCAGGTGAGGTGAGCAAAGTATGTAAAAAGAGAAGCCACTTTTTGGTTGGTGACTCAATTGTAAGAGATGTCAATTTAGGAAAGGATGTGGACATTTGGGAAAAGGTGAGGTGATTGCCAGGTGCTGCTGCCAGCAGAGACAAGAGGCGTATTTTTAAGGTAGTCAAAAATGCCAGTAAGGATTGTGATGTTGATGCTCTTGTACATCTGGGCATCAATGACCTCTCTGAAAAAGGTGGACTTCCAGAGGATTTCCAGAGTTTGAGGTGGGAACTTATCGGGATGGCTGTAGTCTTTTACTTTTTCCAAGGTTTTACCTGTATATAAGGAGCAAAAAGCAAAATGTTGGTTAAACATTTGTTTGAAATGGTATAGGGCAGAGGTCTGCAACCTGCGGCTCCGAAGCTGCATGCAGCTCTTTGGGCCCTCTGCTGCGGCTCCCTGTGGCCCTGTCGCGGCAGAGGGATGAAAGAGCTGTCACCCTGTCGCGGCGGTGGCATGGCCGGAGCCTTAGTGCGGGAGCAAAGAGCCCCTGCATTTCCCTTTGTGCGGCAACAGCATTCCGCCTTTGTCGTGGTACATTTGCTGTTGCCGCCAGCAAAGAGGGCTGGGAGAGAATGGCGGGGGCGGATCTTGCAGGGTGGGGGCCATCCCCCAAGCCTGGCCTTCCTCCTCCCTTGTCGGCGGGGCCAAGAGAAAGAAAGGGGCAGCGTGGGGAAGCGCTCCCCTCCCCTGCTGAGCACTGAGCACAACAGCCCAGTGGGGGGAGGGAGATGGCCTGGCAGAAGCAGCCCCATTGGCGAGTTGGACGGCATAGAGGACTGGCCCGGCTCTCGCAGCGGAACGCTGTTGGCC
>QLTV01003452.1:324172-334385 GCA_003457575.1 Thermophis baileyi
ATCTATCTATCTATCTATCTATCTATCTATCTATCTATCTATCTATCTATCTATCTATCTATCTATCTATCTATCTATCTATCTATCTATCTATCTACCTACTGTGTCTCTCTCTCTCATCTATCTATCTACCTACCTACCTACCGTATCTCTCTCTCATCTATCTATCTATCTATCTACCTACCTACCTACCTACCTACCTACCTAACCTACTGTATCTCTCTCTCATCTATCTATCTATCTATCTATCTATCTATCTATCTATCTATCTATCTANCTATCATCTATCTATCTATCTATCATCTACCTACCTACCTACCTATATCTGAAGAAAATGATGGACAAGCATTTGTTGGGATGGTATAAGGTTTCCTGACTTGGGCTGCAGGTTGGACTAGAAGACCTTCAAGTCCCCTTCCAACCCTATCCTTATTCTTATCATCCCTATCCCTATTCTGTTTTATTATATTCTATTGCTATCCATTTCTTTCTTTCTTTCTCTTTCTTTCTTTCCTTTCTTTTTCCCTCCTTCCTTCCTTTCTTTCCTTCCTATCCATCATCTCTATCACCTCCCTCCCTCTCAAATTTCCATGCCATTCACTTCCCTCTCCCAAGTGACTCGGGGGGGGGGGGCGGGGCGAACGTTCTCATCTCCCCTCCTCACCTGGCCTGAAACCCTGGGGAAAGCAGGAAGCGTCACCCCCTGACCAGCCAGACCCGGCTAGCCCCGTGGCACACTCACCCCTTCCACCAGCACCACTTGTGTCTGGCCCACGGCCACCGCGTGGAGGCGGGAAGCCTCTTCCCGGAAGACGACGTTGAGCTCCTCCAGCCGACGGTGCTTCACTTCGGGAGGGACGTCGTCCGGCAGCCGGTGAAACGCCCGGGTTTTCTGGGGAGCAAAGCGACGGAGAGCTGGAGGTCAGGACTAGTGAAGGCAGGAAGCAGGACCAGGACACCGGACTTAATCCAGGGGCTGACCGAGCAGCTGACCAATCAAATAATGACCGGGCCAGGAAAGCCCCTGGCAGATGCCTCTGCACTGGTCAGCCCTGTAGGGTAGACCAGACTAAGAAACTTAATGCCATGTGGGTCTAGAATTACAGGTAGTTTTCCACTTACGACCCAAATGGAGCTCAAAATTTCCGTTGCTAAGTGAGACATTTGTGAATTTTACGATGTTTCCTGCCACAGTTCTTAAGTGAATCACAGCAGATGTTAAGTTACTATCACGGTTGTTAAGTGAATCTGGCTTCTCTGTTGACTTTGCTTGTCGGAAGGTCGCAAAAGGGGATCACGTGACCCCGGGACACTGCAACCCGTCCTAAGTTCTGCCTTAGCCATGAAAGCCGGCTGGGTGATTCTGGGCCAATCACCAGGAGACGGTGAGTTCTAGTTCCGCCTTAGACATGAAAGCAAGCTGAGTAACTTTGGGCCAATCACCAGGAGACAGTGAGTTCTAGTTCCGCCTTAGGCATGAAAGCCAACTGGGTGACTGGGCCAATCACCAGGAGACAGTGAGTTCTAGTCCTGCCTTAGACACGAAAGCCAGCTGGGTGACTTTGGGCCAGTCCCTCTCTCTCAGCCCAACCCACCTCACAGGGTTGTTGTTGTGGGGGAAAAGAGGAGGAAGGACAGGGGTGAAATGCTCCCGGTTCAGGCGTGCCTGCCAGTAGCGACAGCAGCGCTAGGCTTCACCCACCCGCCCGGACGCTGCCATTTGGGTTCTTTTACCCTCTGCGCATGCGCAAAGCGTTCTGTGCATGTGCAGAGGGTAAAAGAACCCAAATGGTGGCGTCCGGGCGGGTGGGCGAAGCCTAGCGCTGCCGTCGCTACTGGGTCTCCGACGACTGGCAGGCACGCCCAAACCGGGAGCATTTCACCCCTGAGGAAGGGGTGCAGGATATATTCACCCCCTTGAGGTATTTGCAAAAATCATAAAGGCAGGATAGAAATAAGTAAATAAATAACAATTCAACCCACAGCTGCAACATGGGAAACATCTAACAAAACGAAATTCAATGTAGAGAAAAGTAAACTCTTATACTTGGTGAAGAGAAATGAAAAGTACACATATAGACTGGGAGAAACCAGGCTTAATAGCAGTGACTGGGAGAGGGATCTTGGAGTCTTAGTGGACAACCAGCTAAACAGGAGCCAGCAGTGTCCAGCAGCAGCCAAAAAAGCCAACGCAATCCTAAGTTGCATCAACAGAGGGATACAATCAAGATCAAGGGAGGTACTAATACCACTCTATAAAGCCTTAGTAAGACCACACCTGGAATGCTGCATCCAGTTTTGGTCACCACACTATAAAAAAGATGTTGAGACTCTGGAAAAAATGAAGAGGAGAGCAACCAGGATGATTAGGGGACTGCAGACTAAAAAATATAACATATGATGAACGGTTGCAGGAACTTGGCATGGCTAGTCTAGAGAAGAGAAGGACCAGGGGAGACATGAGAGCAGTCTTCCAATATTTGAGGGGCTGCCACAGAGAGGAGGGGGGTCAAGCTGTTTTCCAAGGTACCTGAAGGCCAGACAAGGAATAACGGATGGAAACTGATCAAGGAGAGATTCAACCTGGAAATTTCCTGACAGTGAGAGCTATCAACCGATGGAACAGAAGTTGCCTTCGGAAGTTGTGGGAGTTTCATCACTGGAGGCTTTCAAGAAGCGGCTGGGCTGCCATCTGTCAGAAATAGTGCAGGGTCTCCTTTTTGGGCAGGGGGTTGGGTTAGATGACCTAGAAGGTCCCTTCCAACTCTGTTAATCTGTTAACAGGCACATCTGCCACGGATGCGAATCAGCCCCCTAAGGTGGGCCACCCAGGGGTGCCCAGGCCTCACCTGCCGCTGGCTGTAGGCAAAGATGTAGGCGAAGTTGTAGCCGACCTCACGGAGGAGCGACAGCGTCTGCAAATGGTCGGCCTCAGTCTCCCCACAGAATCCGGCGATGAAGTCACTGGTGAGTGTCACATCTGCAAACAGGAATTCCATTTTCAGAGAGTCCTCGTTTAGCGACCGTTTGAAGTTACGATGAATCCCCCCCAATGGTACTTATGACCCCCTTTCCAAGTTCACTCAACCTCATCTCTCCCAAAGTTGTGGGAGTTTCATCACTGGAAGCTTTCAAGAAGAGATTGGACTGTTTTGACTTTAAAAAAAAAAGTGTTTTTAAAAAAAATTAGCACTTTAAAAAAAGGGTGGGGGGGGGGAAGAGGTTTTTCTTTCTTTCTTTCAGTAAAGTCAATGAAAGAACAGAAAGAACCTTGTTAATAAAAAGGGTGACAGTTCACAAAGATTATCAGGTGCAAATAGAAATATGTACTATTTCCACAGCAAGGAAGATAAAGCAGGAATGGTTAAACTGATTTATTTTATTCAAAGAGGAAAATTTATTTTCATTTGAGTATCACTTCTGGATTTTGTGCTTATGAAAAAAAAAATGGAACTTTGACTTTGGTTTTGTCGACCAGAAAGATTTGTCATTATAGAAATGGCTAGTTATATATTAATAATGTGTAAAAGCCAAAAGTTGAGGCTGGGTTTTTTTTATCTTGTCTAAGAAGAATCAGAAGTCAACATCCCTTTTTTTTCTTCTCATTTTCCCCCTTGTATCTTACAACCCCTTTTCCCCACTCCTTTTCCTCCCCTTATTTTCTTATTTTATTTGTATTTTATATAATAAAACAAAATAAAAAAAGAGAAGAGACTGGACTGGACTGCCATTTGTCAGAAATGGGTGTAGGGTCTCCTGCTTGGGGGGGGGGGGTTTGGACTAGATGACCTACAAGCTCCCTTCCCACTCTGTTATTCTGTTAAATGATCCCAGGATCGTATGTTGGCTAATTCGCAACCGGCTCGCGTTTATGGCTATATTCAGAGCCCCAAAGCCACGTGATTGCGATTTTAAATTTTTATTTTTTTGCCAGTTTCCGCCATTTGCTGGAAATAAAAAACCCACATTGGATAATATGGATTTGCTTAAAGTCCATGCTGTTCGCTTAACAACCGCAGTGCTCGCTTAATGACTGCGGTTGTCACTTTGACCACTGCAGGGTTGATTTAATGACGGCTGCAAATGAATTTTTAAAAAAAATTGGCATAGCTGGCTGGGGGAATTCTGGGAGTTGAAGTCCACCCGTCTTAAAGTTGCCAACTTTGAAAAACACTGATTTAAATCCATTAAATCATCCGCAAGGAAGATTCCTGAAAAGCTGGCAGGAAATCTCTAAACAATGATACGCGTTGGCCGTTACGGTAGTTTATTTTCCAGGTAGGCCTCAACTTACTACCACAATTGAGCCCAAAATTTACGCTGTGAAGTGAAAAATTGGTCAAGTGAATTTGTCCCATTTTACAACTTTTCTTGCCACGTTTGTCAAGTGTTAAAAAATTAGTAACACGGTTGTTAAGTGAACCTGCGTACTGCACTGCCTTTGCTTGTCAGAAGGTCACAAAATGACTCTTGAACGCTGCAACCGTCATAAATATGAGTCAGTTGTCAAGCATCTGAATGTAAATCGCGTGACCATGGGGATGCTACAATGGTCGCAACTGTGAAAAATGGTCGTAAGTCACTATTTTCAGTGCCGTTGTAACTTTGAACGGTCACTAAAATTGTTGTAAGTGGAGGACTACCTGTATCTGTTTTTCAACAGGAGACATTTAATTCTCAGGCTTCTGCCGATCAGACTTTTCTGGAATCAAGACACGAAGGAATATGAACTAAGTTGTTTCCTGCAAATTGGCTCATTCGTCGTCATCCCTTAAATAGGCTAAGGGAGTGGCCAATTAGTCCCAAACCTTACTCCTGAGGAGACCTCCTCCTGAGGAGCCATTCCTGCCTTTTGGCAGCTCTGCGCGCCCGTGCATTGAGAAGAGGCTCCTCCTCTTCTTCCTCTTCACTTATGGGAGCTTCTGGAGGTTCTGCAGGCCCTGGCGGAATCCCTGCCTCTGGCACAGAGTCCTCTGCAGCCTCCTCACTGTCCGACTCGGGTACCAGCTGCACAGGCGGCTGGCGAATCACACCAGCCTCCTTGCTGTCGGAATCAGCTACCAGCTGTACAGGCCGCTGGCGGGCCACAACATAAGTCGAGGACTAACTGTATTTATTTCTGCCTCATGTCTTCCACCCCAAAATTTCTTTCAGGGGTATTAATTGTTTTTTCCAGATACTAAAGATATTTCATTGTTTTATTATTCAATTTATATGCTGCCCAGCTCATTTGTCAAGTGACTTTGGGTGACTTACACGCATCATAAAAACAAAGGTGAAAACCACGAAAGCATTACAGGTAAGTAATCCTCGACCTACGACCACCATTGAATCTAAAATTTCTGTTGCTAAGCGAGACAGTTGACTTTTGACCCGTTTTATGGCCTTTCTTGCCACCATTGTTAAGTGAATCATTGCAGTTGTTAAGTTACTATCACGGTCGTTAAGTGAATCTGGCTTCCCCATTGACTTTGCTTGTCCTAAGGTCGCAAAAGGGGATCACGTGACCCCGGGACACTGCGCCCGTCATAAATATGAGATCCATTGCCAAGTGGCTGAATTTTGATCCCGTTACTAAAAGAATAGAATGCATGAGCTGGAAGGGACCCTGGAGGTCTTCTAGTCCAGCCCCCTGCTCAAGCAGGAGAACCATGAACTATAATTAAGTCAAGGAGTACAACGTAAGTTTAAAAAGCCAGAATATGATGGGTAGAGGTGGGATCTTCTTCCTAGTTCACTAACCATCTCCAACACGGAATACCCCCATCTTCACAACTCGTAATTTTTTAAAAAGCCAGGGCCACCCCATGACATTAACGTGATAGCAGGAGGGTGATATGTAATCATGCAAATAAGGCAATGATGTCACATATGGCTGCCAAATGTCTTGTTCACACACCCCCCCATCGCCTGTATGTTATCTTTAAAGTCCAAAATATGTAATTTGAGTCTGGGGGCCATCGGAAAACGTAAATGAGATACTCACCTGGTAAATAATCGCGGAGATGGTACACAAGCTCCAGGTATGATTCCCGCGTGTATCTGGAAGGATGAGAATGTGGATGTCAGGCCCCAAACCAAGAATGACACATGGATTCTTTCAAGCTGAGTTCTCTACCTGTAGACAGAATCTTGCCAGACTGAAGACTCTACTCTCTGCATAGAAACTCTGGGAACTATTGAGGAGAGGCTGTCTTCATCCTCTTTCTCTCACACAGGCTATCTGTTATCTCTTACTCCTTTCCAATGCACCCCTCCCTCTTATGATGCCACCACCTAACTATATTCCATCACATCACGTGTTGACTCCAGAATCCCTCAGTGGACTTCAACTCCCAGAATTCCTCAGTCGCCCTCTCTCAGGCCCAAATGACACGTGGTGATTCTTCCAGGCCGAGTATTGTTTCACACCTATAGACAGAATCTTGCCAGACTAAGGACTCAACTATATGAATCCACAATATATACTCTGGGAATTATTAGGAAGAGGCTGTCTTCACCCTCTCTCTTTCACACATAATATCAGGTTTGAATTATCTCCCGGGGATCCACTTTCTCACCACATCCTGTGTGGACTTCAACTCCCAGAATCCTTCAGCCGCCATGTGTGAGGCCCCTAAGTAAGAACGACATACGGTAGGGATCCATGGACCAGCACCGATCTACAGCATGCTAGAAACCGGTCTGCGCCAACAAGCGAAGCCCCATCTGTGGGATGCAGGCAGCACACAAAACGACACCCCCTCCGGTCCGCAGAAAAACCTCTCTCCACGGATCCGGTCCCTGGTGCCCAAAAGGTTGGGGGCCACTGACATATGGTGATTCTTCCAAGCTGAGTGCTATATTGTTCCACACCTAGAGGCAGAATCTTGCCAGATTCGAGGACTCGACTCTGCATTTACAGGTATATTCTCTGGGAATTATCGAGGAGGGTCTGTCTTCACCCTCTTTCTTTCTCACATAATATCAGGTCTGAGTTGCCTCTTACTCTTCTGGGATGCCCCCCTGGGGATCCACTTCCTCACCATATTCCAGCATATCACGTTGGACTGCAACTACCAGCATCCCTCAGCCAGAGATTGTGTCAGGTCCAAAACCCAAGAATGACAGATGGAGATTCTTTCAAGCTGAGATCTTTATTGTTCCACACCTATAGACAGACTCTTGCCAGACTGAAGTCTCTACTCTCTGCATCTACAACAAAGTTCTCCAAACTTGGCAACTTTAAGACTTGTAGACTTCAACTCGCCATGCTGGGGAATTCTGGGAATTGAAGTTTACAAGTCTTAAAAGTTGCCAAGTTTGGAGACCCCTGCTCTACAATAGCCTCCGGGATCTATTAGGGAGAGGCTCTCTTTACTCTCTTTCTCTCACATATAACATCTGGGCTGAGTCACCTCTTACTCCTCTGGAAAGTAACTTCTCCCTCCTGGGAGATCCATTTCCTCACATTCTATCCAGATGGCAAAATTAGGCAGCCTCAAATCTTCTTCACACACACAGGTACATGTGCTGAAATGGCATGCGTGTTCTGCTTTCTGTTGCAAATCAGAATTTAAGTGAACTGGTAGAATTCATTGTTGGAATGTATTTCTATGCAACTACAGTAGTATTTAGCCAATAGATGGCAGTATTTACAAGTCTGGATCTATGGTATATACTCTAGTCTATACTCTTTTGTTCTAAATAGAGTTTCCTGTTTCCTGTTATAGTTATATAGTTGAGCAGTAAAGCACATGGTGACTGTGCTCTTTGTTTGCTCTGTGCGGTGCTTTCTATAAACAGAATTTCTAACACAAACTTCCCCAACATTTTAGCAGAATGGGCTGCTGAAAGGGGATGCCACATGGCCAGACATTTTCAAGGTGCGTAACAGCCACTACCGACACTCACATACACACAAGCACACATCTCACCCTCTCTTCATGGCCTCCAGGACACGGGAGCTGCCGCTTTGGGCGGGAAGGTGCACCTGTTTGCAGATATTGTGTCTTTCCCGCATGACCTCGAAGACCTGCGAAATGCAAACAGGGTTGTTATTGGCACACTGCTGCTGGCTGTGGGTGAGGAAGAGCTCAGCGGGGCCGGACCCACCTCATCCGGGAAGTCTTTGGGGTGAGGAGAAGTGAAGCGGATCCTCATCTCTGGGTCCACGGCAGCCACTCGGTCCAGAAGCTCGGCAAAACGCAACCCGCCCTTTTTGGCTTTGTAGATGGTCCGGAATCCTTGTCTGAGCTCAGGCGATGCCAGGGAGAGGAACTGGACCTCGGAGGTGTCCCGGTAACTGTTGACGTTCTGGCCCAAAAGGGTCACTTCCTTCACACCCTACAAGGAGAGGAGAGGAGAGATGAGGAGAGAAGGGGAGGGGAGATGCTTGTCAATTGCTTCATATTTATGACCGTTGCTGTGACCCAAAGTCATGGGATTCCCCTTCTGCAACCTTCTGACAACTCAAGTCAATGAGGAAGTCAGACTCACTTAACAACCGGGTTACTAACTTATCAATTGCAGTGATTCACTTAACAACTGTGGCAAGGAAGGTCATAAAATGGGGCAAAACTCACTTAACAAATGTTTCACTTAACAACAGAAATGTTGGGCTCAATTGTGGTCGTAAGTCGAAGACTACCAGTACTGCAGGCTGTCTCTGCCCACAGCCAGGAGTTCGATCCTGACTGGCTCAAGGTTGACTCAGCCTTCCATCCTTCCAAAGACGGTAAAACGAGGACCCAGATTGTTGGGGGCAAGAGGCTGACTCTTAGAGAGTCTTAGGCTTAGAGAGGGCTGGAAAGCACTGTGAAGCAGTATATAAGTCTAAGGGCTATGGCTATCTATCGGTCTAGCATGTCAGCTAGGGAATTCTCACTTGGTCCACCCGTCTTAAACCATGTCGGCTGGGGAATTCTGGGTGTTGAAGTCCACCAGTCTTAATGTTCCAAGGTTGGACACCCCTGGCATACGGTCTCCTGCTTGAGCAGGGGGCTGGACTAGAAGACCTCCAAGGTCCCTTCCAGCTCTTCTGCTATTCTATTCTGGATTCCCAGAAAGGGCTGGAAAGAACCTCTCTCCACCTTGAGCAGAGTTTTTCGTGACTCCCCAGGCCTGGTCATAGGTTCAAGTCAAAGGCCTCCTACCTGGTCCGAGAGCATCTGCACTTCCTGGAGAATGGAGGCCAAGGGCCGGCTCCGTTCGCGCCCACGAGTGAAGGGGACGATGCAGTAGCTACACATGTTGTCACAGCCGCGCATGATGGACCTGGGGAGAGAGAAAGCAATTTCCGGAGAGCTTTATGGGGACAACGCAAAACTGCTTTTTCAAGAGGCAACCGGACTTTCTGGTTTTTCTTTGAAGACGTTTCGCTTCTCAACCAAGAAGCTTCTTCAGTTCTGATTGAATGGTGGAGAATGGAAGGATTTATACTCCTTGCAGACAGCTGGTAATCTGCATCCTTTTAGCGGGTCGTTGAAGCACAAGAAAGTCCAGTCGCCTCCAGAAGAAGCACCTTTGGGCTAAGATGGATGGATTTNAACTTCTGAAAGGGTTGGGTTGGTGAGCGGTGCCTCCCCCCCCCCCCCAAAAAAGGCAACTGGATTTTCTTGGTTTTTTCCTTGAAGATGTTTCGCTTCTCATCCAAGAAGCTTCTTCAGTTCTGACTGAATGGTGGAGGATGGAAGGATTTATACTCCTTGCAGTCATCTGGTCGTTGGGAGTGTTGTTGAGGCCACCTGGGGGGTTTATCTGTGCCCTGAACAGTGCAATAGTCCACACCCCATTTGCACTATAAATCCTTCCATCCTCCACCATTCAGTCAGAACTGAAGAGGCTTCTTGAATGAGAAGCGAAACGTCTTCAAGGAAAAAAAACCAAGAAAGTCCAGCTGTCTTTTGGAAAAACACCTTTGGAACAACCGTGACCTGGATGATGGAGAATCTCCACAGACAACATGCAGAACTGCAGAATTTTTTGAAAAGGAGATCAGCACCAGACATGTCCAGAAATCGTCAGGAGCACAAATGGAACTATTTTTTATTCCAGTAATACCTCTCTCTCATTTCTCTCATCTCTTTCTATCTACATCTATCTAGCTATGTAGCTCTATTTATCATTATTTAGCTGGCTAGATATCTGGTTATCATCTATCTAATTAACATCTCTCTCATCTAATCTAATCTAATCTAATCTAATCTAATCTAATCTAATCTAATCTAATCTA
>QLTV01003453.1:0-10094 GCA_003457575.1 Thermophis baileyi
CAAAGTTATATCCGGTGGATTAGTTATTAAAGTCCATAAACCTCCCTGTCGCAGCAGCAGGCTACATTTCGTGGACCAGGAACCATAATTTGTTCCATCCAGCCGGGTTATCATGGATAAACACGTTGACTGTCCATGTGCCATTGTTAGTGTAATACAACCTTAACTGTCTGAATATAAAAACTGAATATTCATACTACTCAAAATCTTACTAGTAACATACCACTGGGCCCTTAACCAATGTTAAGGAATTGTGCAAAGTAACCTCTGCTTCTGAAGGCTTGCACAGTGAACCGTAATGTTGCAGTAGATATGAGTAATGATTCAGTCAATAACCAGATACGTTAAAGTGTATAAAAGTAGTTTACTTAAAGAAATAGCACAGTACAAATAACAGTCCGAATCATACACATTCAGTCAGTCAGTATTCAGAAGTACAGCAGTCTTCTTACCAGCCTTTCTTTGTCTTAATCAGCAAACAAAGAAGTACAAACAACTATCACAGATAGTTAGCTACACACAGAGCTTACTCTCAGACACGAAGTCACTTCAGCAATGAATCAGCAAAAGAGAGAGAACTAACCATGTTCTCTAGCTCCCTCTTATGGCCTTTACTGCCAGTCAGAATGCAACAATGCATTTAAAGCAATATTACATATATACATATAAACAGTGATTTGTGGCTTGTTTATATTAACCAACCCAACCGTTTGGACAGAGTCCTAACAAAAATAATCAGAACACAAAATACAAACTAGATGATCACAACCTTGTTGACAATCCTCACTCAGTAAAGGACCTTGGAGTACTCATCTCTAATGATCTAAGTGCCAGAGCCCACTGCAACAGCATTGCTAAGAAGGCATTAAGAGTGGTTATTATTTATTATTATTATTTATTAAATTTGTATGCCGCCCAACTCCCAAGGGTTACTGTAACTTAATCTTGCGTAGCTTCTTCTCTGGTAATAGTGTACTTTTAACCACAGTATATAAAACATTTGCTAGACCAATTCTCGAATACAGCTCATCTGTCTGGAACCCACACTACATATCAGACATTTATACAATTGAGAATGTCCAGAGACATTTCACGAGAAGAGTATTACACTCCTCTGTTCGCAACAGAATACCTTATGCCACCAGACTTGAAATTTTGGGCCTAGAAAATTTAGAACTCCGCCGCCTTCGATCTGACCTAACTGTAGCACACAAAATTATATGCTACAATGTCCTACCTGTCAATGACTACTCCAGCTTCAACCGCAACAATACACGAGCTCACAATAAATACAAACTTAACGTAAACCGCTCCAAACTTGATTGCAAAAATTTGACTTCAGCAACAGAGTGGTCAATGCCTGGAATACATTACCTGACTCTGTAGTTTCTTCCCCAAACCCCCAAAACTTTAACCTTAGACTATCTACTGTTGACTTCACCCCATTCCGAAGAGGTCTGTAAGGGGTGTGCATAAGCGCATCAGCATGCCTACCATCCCTGTCCTAACGTCCCCATGTATTTGTAAAATATCATGTACTCATAACCATGCTTGTACTTCTTATATATTCACAATCATGTTTATATTTTGTCTGTAATCATATACTGTACACACTTGACAAAATAAATAAATAGACAAAAAAAACCCATCTTTAACCACTGAACCACCACACATCCTCATAGACAATTAAAATATTTCTTTTTAATAGAGATTGACCAACATAGTTGCAAAAAAACTAAAAGAATAATTATTCTTTTAATTCTTTTAGTTTTATTCTGTCTCAACTGCTACCTATTCAGTATTTAATAGCTGTGAATAGCATTTATATTTTTATTAAGAGCTGTGGTGGCACAGTGGTTAGAATGCAGTACTGTAGGCTAACTCACTGCTCACTCCTGCAGTTCAATTCTGAGCAGCTCAAGGTTGACTCAGTCTTCCATCCTTCCGAGGTGGGTAAAATGAGGACCCAAATTGTTGGGGGCAATATGCTGACTCTGTAAACCGCTTAGAGGGGGCTGTAAAGCACCATGAAGTGGTATATAAGTTTAAGTGCTATTGCTATTAAGAAACTGTTAACAAATAATCTTCAGCCAGGTTAGCTTTATAACCCAAAGATGGTTGGTTACATGCTGGCAGTTGCTGAGACCCTCCATGGTTTGGACTCTCCAATACTACAAAGACATGAGAACTTTTGTCTCTGACTTTAATAAAGCCAAGGTCTTGAGTAGAAGATCAACCCACGCAGGGATGGGTAGAGTGGGAAGAGTTAGAGGAGTTTGATTGTCCCACCCTTTAATAAGGGATGAGATGGTCAAAGAGAGACATAGATGCAGTATAATATCTTGACCAAGAAAAGAGCTATTAGAATATAATTGACTAAATAAGATAACAAGATGGCTGAACAACAGAGCTATCAAAGTATTTGCTTTGGGAAAAAAAAGGGGGAGATATTGAAAAACAAGTATGAGAGGAAATGGAAAGTAAAACGAAGAAAAATGAAGGGAGAGCCAGTTTGGTCTAGTGGTTAAGGCACCAGTTAGAAACAATGAGTTCAAGTCGTGCCTTGAGCTGTGATGGTGCAGTGGTTAAAATGCAGTATTGCAGGCTAATTCTGCTGACTGCCAGCAGTTCAATCCTGATCGGCTCAAGGTTGGCTCAGCCTTCCATCCTTCCGAGGTTGGTAAAAAGAGTACCCAGATTGTTGGGGGCAATCTGTAAACTGCTTAAAGAGGGTTGTAAAGCACTGTGAAGTGGTGTTTATGTTTAAGTGCTATTGCTATTGCCTTAGCCAGGAAAGCCAGCTGGGTGATTTTGGGCAGTCCCTCTCTCTCAGCCTAACCCACCTCACAGGATTGTTGTTGGGAGGAAAATAGGACGAGAAACGTATATTGGATATGTTTGTTGCCTTTAGTTATTTGTGAAAATAATAAGGATATAAATAAATGAATAAAAATGGCATGGTGGTCTAGAGGTGGAGCCCTCGCCTCACAATCAGGAGGCTGTGAGTTCAATGCTAGTTAGAGGCAGATATTTCTCTCTCTGGGGACACTGGGAATATATCTGCTGGGGAAAAAACTCCGCATTGGTGACAGGAAGGGCATCCAGCCAGTAAACACTCAGCTCCATTCAGTTGCCCAGACTCCACCCGGAAGGGATTATGGAGTCATTAAAAGAGGATGATGATAATGATGATGATGATAAATGCATAAAATAAAATAAATGAATAATAGAAGGTTGGAATTGAGCTTAAGGTTAATTTAATTTTTCAGAAGAAGTAAGCAAGACATCCACTTACAAAACTGATTGCCATTTGATGAAAAAAATCTGATGGAAAAGAAATACCTGCCAAGCCTCAACCCTTAGAGCGTTTACCTGTATAACCCTTTTCCTCTTTGATCTGTTTGATGTGGAGATATAAGCTGAATTTAAGGCTTTTCCCACAGCCCAGATGGCATTGTACTTGATATAGCTGTCCATAATCAGGATCTGATCTATCTCCTCTTCCCTCAGAGCCACCAGTTCTTCCCTCTGTCTGCACCGTCTCCAGATTTTTACCGAAAAGCCATCCTTAGCGGATGTACATGCAAAGGATTTCTCCATAAAGTTAAGTAGGGATGAATAAAGGGTAGGAAATGTATCATAATTTGTCCATTTCCTTTTTGATATCAGAAAGGAAAAATTGCTGCCAAAGTATTTAATGGAAACTATATTACCCATCATCTCAAGAGTCAGATCCCAATAAGCTGTGGTGATCCAGACCTTTTCTACAATAGGTTCCTGGAATTTTTTCAATATGCTTTGTACAATCATCATTCCACCGGCGAATGAATTAGACTGTGAACCGTAAACAAAGACATTGACTTCTCTCCACTTGCGATATTCTTTTAATGACAAAACTACATTAGCCACATTTAGTAGAAAGGTGTGATGTATAACTGCACAAATGCCATTCCTTAACATCAAAGAAGACATCGTCCTCATGAACCTCTCCCCCTGGTCAGTTTCTGGAGCAAGGAAACCAACCAAGGTCCACCGGAAATAGAGGAGCAGCTTGACCATCCCTGGGTATTGGACTCCTTCAGCAGGGAGCATTGGGTAGAAGAAAGGAAACTGAGTTTTATCCTTCAGGATCTGGGAAGCAAAACTGTAACTAATCTACAAAGGAAAAAAAGGAAGATGGTGCTAGTTTACATTTACAACCAAAATGTAATTCTTCTCATTTCCAAAATCAAACTCTGCTTTTCATTCACACAACAGGATCTGTGACTGAAAGTTACATGGGTAAAAATATTCACACAGAGAAAGACACACCTGAGGGATTTTGTAGGTGCCCAACATGATCGAAATCTGGATTGAGATGCCAGTCTCGGCCTCTTCCAGAACAGCCACTGTGTTCCTCTGCCTTCCACACCTGTAGTTGGGCACATTGGCCTCCCCGTCTGAAAGCAGGTCCAGCAAAGGATCTGTAGTCATTTCTGCCTTGAAGAAATTTTCATAGACATTATAACCCAGGGTGATGTTAGGTAAGAAATCGGTATTCTGGTTGATGTCCTTGGTAGCAAAAAGGAAGGGCAGGAATTTCCAGTAAAATTTGGATGTTTTTCTGCAGGTACCAATGTATCAATGAAAGTAACATTTAACTTTTCTTCCACAGTAACACGTTTAATCCACTCAATTACAATTATTATTCCAAACAGTTTGTAACATTCCACAATATTACCATAGAAAAAGAGTAAAAACAATAAGAAATTTTGGATCATAGAGTATTTCAAAGGCATGCCCCCAGTCAGTTATACTAACCCCACTTCAACTTCATGTGTTGGTTTTCAAGCATTTTATCATATATTTGACAGACTGTTTCCTCTCTCTTAATACGGGTGACTGGTGTCCCCAGATAGCTTTCATATTTCAGTGCTGCTCTAGGATTCTTTTAAATTGCGTTATATTTTAAGACACTGAATGGAATGGCTAAACACACATATTCATCGTTAGTGCTTATATATTCTTAATATTATAAATATTTGTGCAGTTGGATCAAACTATCTGAGAATGCCTGCCACCTGGATACATTGAGAAGCTGTTAAAGTCCAGGTGATTCTTCCCAGCAATGAGGTAGAATGAAAATGGATGGATTTGGATGGATTTTCATTGGTTTTGTTTGTTTATTTGTTTCTGCAGCTGTTTTTGATTCTTTTCTTTTTTCTATGTCTTTGTTTTGATTGTAATCAATGGGAGTCACACAGCCTATGAATACTATGAATAAGTAAACAAATCAACCAATCTACTGACCTACCAATATAAAGTGGTAATATTTTCGTTTTAAACAAAGATTGTTAGGTACATGGTATGAACTTAATATTTGATCTTAATCTTAATTTAATCTTTGAACTCTCAAGTTTCCTCTTTCCACTATGTATTCAAAATGGACAGTGATACATACATACATACATACATACATACATACATACATTTAAAAGATTTAAAAAGGGAATGGGAGAAACAGGAAGACATCTGGGGAAAAGAGATAGGGGTTAGAACAGATTGTTTTAAAATTAGTGGGAAAGGGTAGAGAGAGGAGAAAAAGTTAGATTGCATAGTCAGAATGCAGAGGCAAGTCAACAAATAAGACTTAAAGTACTGATGTGGACAAGAGATGATGGATAGAAAAAAGAGTAAAAGATCCTCCATGAATATATTTCAACAAAAACATGTGTATCAATATTTGAACTATATAGGCTGGAGAATTATTTTGTATGTAGTGTGACAGACATTAGGATAATATTTTAATATAAATAGATATGAAGAGTGAAATATGGAAATTATGAATAAGAACTAAGCATTAATTGGAAAATTAGAGACTGAATGATGGTACTATTAAATATGCATAAAATCTGATTAGCAGTGAAATGATAAAATTAAACAATGGGTGATTAGATAATGAAAGAATATATTTTAATTTTAATGTAAATGTGTATTAATAGAATCACACGGACTGGATGATTGGAAAGAACATGAATAGATGTACTCCAATATCTCAGGGGTTGCCACAAAGAAGAGGGAGTCAAACTATTCTCCAAAGCACCTGAGGGTAGGACAAGAAGCAAAGGGTGGAAACTAATCAAGGAGAGAAGCAACTTAGAACTAAGGAGAAATTTCCTGACAGTTAGAACAATTAATCAGTGGAACAACTTGCCTCCAGAAGTTGTGAATGCTCCAACACTGGAAGTTTTAAAGAAGATGTTGGATAACCATTTGTCTGAAGTGGTGTAGGGTTTCCTGCCTAAGCAGGGGGTTGGACTAGAAGACCTCCAAGGTCCCTTCCAACTCTGTTATTCTATTTTTTTTCTATTTTTTTACCTTAAATGTTTAAATAATTGTGATTGGTATCAGTACATTGAAACATTGAATAATGAAAGAAGGATGAAATTGTAGTATAAATAGATGTGAAGAGCTAAATAAGGGAAATATGAATAATAAAGCAGGTGAAAGATGGAAAATAGAAAAGAAACATCTTTGAATATTATGGTGACATGGGGAAAAAAAGTTAAAATAGAGATAGAAATATAGAGCATCCCCTGTGTTTGGAGGAGGGGTCTCCCAGAGTCTACCAAATCTCAGGGATAAGATGGAGAGAAAGGTAATTCTGTCCCTCTGTTTCCAGATTCTAGCTTGGGTCAACAGATGGAAAGAAAAATGGGTGGAGGTAAATACTGTATCTTGGTTGGGTATTGATGCTTGGAAGCTCAGACTGAGCTTCATTACCTTCACTTCATTGCAGTGAGTAATAGGGAGCCCAAGGTAGAATCAAAAATTAAATTAGCAAAAGGAACAGATCGAGGGAAGAGCAACGTCTGATTAACTTACCGTGAGAATTTTGTTGAGGGACTTCTATCAAAGCTTAATGGTTGAAACCTGGCCTGCATTGCAGATATTATGCCACTAATCATATAATCTCCTGACTTGTAATAAGTTTGTGTCTCCTCATCATTTTCCTCCAGAGTCAGGAGACATTTGGCTTTGCGTATCTGACAGGATTCTCTTGGCCACAGAAGGATCACAAGTAGAAATGTCAGCGATATGACTTGCATTCCTGTTTTAGTCTCCTCTGTCACATCTGCTTTTTAACAGAGAATGAGAGAAAGCCGTGGCAAAACCCTAAAACTCTTCCACCACAGAAGCTTCAGATCCAGTCAAGAGAAGGAAACACAGCCCCTGTCTGTCTTAAAACCGACCCCCAGATTTTCCTTCTGTTTCCAGAGCCATTTATGCACCCAGCATTTCTGATGTAAACTCCACCCAAAATTGCTTTTGTGTCTGATATTGACTTCAAAATATTTTCTGACGTGTTTGGCTTTTATTTTCTCAATGTTTGCAGAAATGTCTCTAGGGATGTAATAGAAAGTCAACAAATAGATCACTAAGATTTGGATAATTGCATAGAAGAGAAACCATCACCTAGCTGAACGTTGAACCGGTGAACAGTCAGGTGCTCAAAGGGAGAACTCACAGATGTGACTCCAAACTTTGAATATGGGCAGGGGTGGGCTGCAAAATTTTTAGCAAGGGGTTCTCTGCCCGGTTGCTGGGTGGGCATGGCCATGGTGGGCGTGGCCTAGTCAGCCACCTGCACCATGGTGGGGGGTGGTTGCCCTCCCCGGGCTCCGGAGGCTTTCCTCGAGCCTCCGGGAGGGTGAAAATGGCCTCCCCAGGCTCCGGAGGCCCTCTGGAGGCTGGAAATGGGCCTGTTTCTGGCCTTCCTAAACTTCCGGTAGGCCTGTTTTTCGCCCACCCGAGCCTCCGCATGCGCCCTGCACTTACCTGCATCCAAAACGCATGGGGACTCCTGGGAGTGGCGGGGCAGGCGGAGCCAGCCAGGAGTGGGATTTGGGGGTTCTCTGAACTACACAGAATCTTAGCTAGAGGTTCTCCTGAACCCCTGCGAACCCCCAGCAGCCCACCCTTGAATATGGGCCAATGAGGGACACTGAAGAATTTGGTTCCAAATATTTTCAATGGAATGCCTTTTGAAAACTTTTAGCAAGGCCGTGAAGAGTGATCATAATATGGATTTAGTTAGGCATTTCAGCATCGGAATAGAGCTGGAAGAGAGGTCTTCTAGTCCAATACCCTGCTCAAGAAGGAGACCCTCTCCTGGATTAGTTTCCATCCATTGTTTCTTGTCTTGCCTTCTGGTGCTTTGGAAAATAAATTCACCCCGCCCCTCAAATACTGGAATACTATCATGTCACCCTTAGTCCTTCTTTTCTCTAGACTAGCCAAATCCAAATCCTGCAGTCATTCTTCATATGTTTTAGTCTCTTTTATCCTTTAATCATCTTAGTTGCTTTTCTTTGCACTTTTTCCAAAATCTCAACATCTTTTTTGTAATGTGGTGACCAAACCTCGATGCAGTATTCCAGCCTTACTAAGTCTTTATAAAGCGGTACTAATACTTCACGTGATTTTGATTCTATGCCGCTGTTTATATAACCAAGGATTGTATTAGCTTTTTTGGCTGCCACCGTGCTGGCTCATATTTAAGTGATCGCACACTAGGACTCCAAGGTCCCTCTCACAGTTACTGTTTTTGAGCCAGGTTTCACCTAATCTGTACTTGTACCTTTGTTTTTTTCCTGCCTAAGTGTAAAACCTTAATTTTCTCCACATTACATTTCATGTTGTTGGATAGGGCCCATTGTTCAAGTCTGTCAAGATCTTTTTGGATCCTGAGCTTATGTTCTGGAGCGTTGGCTATTCCTACCAGCTTAGTGTTCTTTCCTCCAAATATGGGAATTAGTTTTATAAATTTATTTTATTTATTTATTTTATTTTATTTATTTGTTTTGTCAAGCGTGTATAAGATTACAGACAAAGTATGAACATTAATATGAATATATAAAAGTGTAAGCATGGTTTTGAGTACATGGTATTTTACGAAATACATGGGGTCTTTAGGACAGGGACGGTAGGCACGCTAGTGCGCTTATGCACGCCCCTTACAGACCTCTTAGGAATGGGGTGAGGTCAACGGTAGACAGTTTTAGGTTAAAGTTTCTGGGGTTTGGGGAAGAAACTACAGAGTCAGGTAATGTATTCCAGGCATTGATCACTCTGTTGCTGAAGTCGTATTTTCTGAAATCAAGTTTAGAGCAGTTCACTTTAAGTTTGTATCTATTGTGTGTTTGTGTATTGTTGTGGTTGAAGCTGAAGTAGTCATTGACAGGAAGGACATTGTAGCAGATAATTTTATGAACTACGCTTAGGACCATTGTAGCATATAATTTTGTGTGCTACAGTTAGGTCAGATCGAAGGCGGCGGAGTTCTAAGTTTTTTAGGCCTAAAATTTCAAGTCTGGTGGCATAAGGTATTCTGTTGCGAACGGAGGAGTGTAGTACTCTTCTCGTGAAATATCTCTGGACATTCTCAATTGTATTAATGTCTGATATGTAGTGTGGGTTCCAGACAGATGAGCTGTATTCTAGTATTGGTCTAGCAAATGTTTTATATGCTCTTGTTAGAAGTACAATATTACCAGAAAAAAAACACTCTAAATTATCCTAAAATTAAAATCAAATCTAATTCCAACCTTTCCTGCAACTGTTTTTTTCTAGGGGACTTTGGTGATAAGTGTGAAAGTAGCTGTGGATCCTGTTTACTGGTGGGCAATTAGCCCATTTTTAGAGACAGACAAATTTGGGGATTAGCAAAGTAATTTCCATATTAATCTTCGCTTCTGCTTCCTATAAAATAAAGCAAAATCCTAAAAAAGGAGCGTTTTTGCTCTGATGAGGTACATCAGCAGTATGGTTTGAGGTTCTGCAAATGTGATTCAACTGTTAGTCTTTTCTTTGCTTTACTTGCTAAGCTGAGCCGAGCAGCTTCGTTTCTGTATTTCTATATACAACATTTATCCACAAATTATGTGTTCCCTGTTATGAGTTACCCTGAGGAAACCCCTGACATAATCATTGAAAATTCAGGGTCCCTTGCAGTCATTCAGAAAGTCATACGACTCATATATATATATATATATATATATATATAACCACCCACACCCACACAGAGAGAGAAAGAGTAATATTGGGACATGCTG
>QLTV01003453.1:16394-31465 GCA_003457575.1 Thermophis baileyi
ATTTTGCTGGAAACAGCACTGACTTCCAGTTTCCCGCAAAAACACCTATTGCAGACAATGGAATAACTGTGATGTTCGCATAAAGGCTGCTGCAAAAAAGTAATAAAATCAGGCCTTGTCACATGGTGACACGCTTAATAACCAGCAGAAATTACCACTGTAATTCCTGGCTCAATTATACTCATAAGTTGAGAACTACCTGTATACCTCTTCCTGCAACACCACTGAGTATCAGGAACTGGATAACTCCCAAAGCTAAATGTAGTCATCTATGGTGCAAAGGTCTGTGAGTTTAATTCCTGGTAGAGGGATTGAACCTCTAGAAGAGCACCTGGCTACCTACATCTCATGAGTGGTATCAGTGGTGGGTTGCTGCCGGTTCGGACCAGTTCTTTAGAACCGGTAGCTCTGACTCCAAGCCGAGAGAGAACCGGTTCTCTGTATCCATGAAAGTGGGCCCGTCCGCCCGCCCCTGGGTTATACTGACCTTTATCTCTGCTTCCGAAGCCCAGCTGATCAGGGGCTGAAGATTGAATTGCCGCTCCGCAGCTGTTTTCCGTGCTCTTTGCCTAGTTTGCAACATGGAAGTTCTATTTCCTCTGAACTGTGCACGCGTTGTAAAGCCAGTAGCAACCCACCACAGAGTGGTATATAGGATAAAACAGGTCATACAATGCCTCTTGGTGGCCAATGCAACAGGGATGGATAGCACAATAGCTTTCCAAAAACAGATTTGTGGATTTTCCTGGCTTTAACTCCGTCTTCTCTCAGTAAAGCTCACCAATTGGAGAGAAATACTCCATTGTACCTCTGATGAATAAAACTTATCTTGGGCTAGTTTTGATATCTAGAACAGTAAGCTTAGCCATTTCTCAAAATTTGCTCTGGTTTTCCACAAGTGCATTCACACATGTCTGAGAAGGCATGTTGCTTTCCTTGGAGGGCTAATGAACAGGAAGGAGGTTAAGAAACAAAGAAGGAGGGACAGGAGGAGAATGTAGGAGAGATCACGGTTATTGGCCTTGACTATTGTAATTCTCTCAATCTGAATGGATCACTGCTGAAACACCCTATTTCAGTACCAGTTCAGTTAACAGGGTACTTGATTACTGAACTGGCATCTGCTTTTCTATGTTGTGGCCCGCCAGCGTCCTGTGCAGTTGATCATGGATCCCGAGGACGATGAGGTGGTTGTGGCAAGGTACCGTCGGCCCGTGCACCTGGCACCCGAGTCAGAGAGCGAGGAGGTTGGAGAGGACTTGTTGCCAGAGGCTGAGAGTCAACCAGGGCGTTCTGTACCTCCTGAGGAGTCCATCAGGGCCGAAGAAGAAGAGGAGGAGCCTCGTCTTCTCGATGCTCGGGCACACAGGGCTGCTAGAAGACAAGAGTGGCTACTCAGGAGGAGGTCTCCTCGAGAGTAGAGCTGCAGGCTAAGTGGCCACACCCTTAGACTATTTAAGCCCTGACCACGCTGAGCCTTGTTGCAGGAAACAATGTTTATTATTACTCTTGATCTTTGTGCCTACAGTCTGCTCGGTTCTTGTTACAGTACGAGTCTTGTTTCTTGCATTCCTAGCTCTGGGAGTATTGCCAGATACAGTAAGACCTGTTCATTATCTCTTGGACTCCGGCCAGCTGTTAAGACTGTACATTAACAGCGGGGGTTTGAAAAAGACTCTTCTGCCTTTATTTTGTTTTCAACGACTCCTAAGAAGTTATTAGGAGACCTTTATTATTAGTAAACGAACAGTGTTTTGCAGTTTGTGTGTGCGTATTATTGGTGGCTCGTCGCTGGGGCAGAACATTCTAGTAGCTAAAGCTTCCATACTAAAGGTGCACATAGCAACTAATAGCTGCTTCTTCTGTTTACATGGAGAATGTCAGCAAAGTCATTTTGCATAATGTGGAAAGGGTACTTTCCTCTAGGCAACCAGGAGGGACATGGCCTTAGGCCTCTTCCCTTGGAGTAGCCTGAACAGACTGCACAATGCTCAATTGCCTGTCGTGCCTCTCTATGAATATTTTTACCTTCCCACTTTTGCTTGAACCTCTGAGCTAGTGCTTCTACTCCTTCATGCAGTTGGTTATGAAGCACTCTCAGGATGTGATTTATTGAAAGGGTCCCCAACCTCTGGTCCAGAGTCCTAGTGGACAACCAGCTAAATATGAGCCAGCAGTGTGCAATGGAAGCCAAAAAAGCCAATGCAATCCTAAATTGCATTAACAGAGGGATACAATCTAGATCTAGTGAAGTACTAATACCACTCTATAAAGCCTTAGTTAGACCACACCAAGAGTACTGCATCCAGTTTTGGTCACCACACTATAAAAAGATGTTGAGACTCTAGAAAAAGTGCAGAGGAGAGCAACCAGGGTGATTAGGGGACTGGAAACTAAAACATATGAAGAACGGTTACAGGAATTGGGCATGGCTAGTCTAGTGAAGAGAAGGACTAGGGGAGACATGATAACAGTGTTCCAATATTTGAGGGGCTGCCATAGAGAGGAGTGCCAGAGAACTGGAAATGAGCTGATGTGGTTCCAATCTACAAAAAGGGAAAAAAGTGGATCCAGGAAATTTCAGACCAATCAGCCTGAGATCAATACTTGTGAAAATCCTGGAAACAATAATTAAACAGTGCATTTGTGAGCATCTAGAAACAAGCAAGACAATTAATAGAAGCCAGAATGAGTTTTTAAAAAACAGATTATGCCAGACATAAGTGACTAAATTAGTGGACATAATTTTCTTAGACTTCAGTAAGGCATTTGACAAAGTAGACCACAGTGCAAAAGCCATGGCTGCCACCTGCTCTTGTATCAGAAGCCATGAGTAGAAGAGGAACCCTAGATTGCATAATGGGTCCATATGGGGCATTGGAACCCCATCCATGATTAGTAGTGGAAAAACCTTGTCACTAGGAGGCCCATGTACCCAAAGCCATTCTATCTTGCTTGGGTTGAGTCAAAGCCCATTGCATCCACCTAGATCCTTGCAGCCTCCAGGTTCTGAGAGAGGATAATATGGCATTGCTCAGGCAGCCCAGGACAGAGATATAAAGCTGGGTATCATCAACATATTGATGATACATCTTCCCAAACTGTTAGATCACCTCACTCAGTGGCCTCATGTAGTTGTATAGAAGAGGAAAGAGAACTGAACCAGTGGTGGGTTGCTGCCAGTTCGAACCAGTTCTTTAGTACAAGTAGCGGAAATTTACCGCTGCTTGAAGAACCGGCAGCGATGACTGCCGGTCCACGCTCCCGAACCGGTCCTCCAGTTGCCGCGGCTTGCAAAAAAAACCCCTCTGTGCATGCACAAAAGCTTCTGCGAATGTGCAGAGGGTCATTTCCGGGTCTTTTGTGTGACGTGACGGGGGCGCGCACTTCCGCCGTGATGCGAACCGGTAGGGAAGGTAAGTGGAACCCACCCCTGAACTGAACCATGGGGTACTTCATAAGGTAGGGGCTGCAGGCTGGATCTCTCACTCTCTATCAACTCCTACTAGGACCAGACTTGGAGAAACGACCTGAACCAGTGAGAACTACATCTCCCAGGCCCAAGTCCCATAGCCGGCCCAAAAGGATACCATGGTCAATAGTAATAAAAGCTACTGATAGATCAATGGGTGTCAAGTTGTATGCATTGCTCCCATCCCGCTGTTCCCAGTGTGACTACTGTAACTCTGTTTCTGTCCCATAACTGAGCCTGAAACTCAACTGGAAGGAGTCCAGATAATCCATTTCATCCAAAGTCCTCTGTAGCTTCTATGCAACTACTTCTCCATAACCTTCCCCAAACAGGAAACATTGGAGACTGGATGAAAGCTGTCCAGATTGATTGAATCAAGGAACGTCTCCTTCTGATTTGTCTGAATGCCAAGCTTCGAGCAATTCCCTAGGTTTTGGATTTAACTTGTTCTTACCAACACAATCGTCCTCTAACACTGACAGGGCAAGCTACTGTATATAAATAGGGAGCCAGCCCCACACTCACTTGCACTGATAATATTACCTAGTTGGGTAATGAAATGTCTGAAAGCAAACAAAAGGCTCAAACAGCACCAGGAACTCTAGTTCAACCCTGAGCTACATACAGTATATACTCTTCTATTGAAAGTAGAGTGGTTTAAGTGAGTGTAGAATTTTGCCAAAGTTACATCTGAACTGGAAACCAAGATACAATTACATTGAAGGTCACATTGCTTTATTGACAATGCTGGAGACAGGCCAAAAGAGGTTACATTTCCTCTCTATCAACTTATGCAAATTAGAGTATTTAGATGATTTTGTACAGCAGCAAAGTATTTCATTGGCTATAGCACATCAAGTATCTAACAAGCCACTAGGTGATGTCCATGAGACTATGAGGAAGAACTACAAAGAGAATGGGTTTTTTTGAAAGAACAAAGAGGCCAATGTCATGGATATCATTTCTTTCAGAAGAGTTCCTGTTAGGAGGCTTGTTTGTTTGCTTAATTATTAAATTTGTTTGTCCCCATTTATTTGTTTGCCACTCTCGGCAGCTTACAATATCAAAATAAAACCATCAATATAAATACAAATATATAAAATCACAATAAAATCATAATGAAAATACAAATTATAACTGAAACTAAAAGATGGGGAGGAAAGGAGCAGAATGTACCAGGGAGAAAGGGGAACTGTCATTAGTTGATCAACTACCTCGAATAGAATAGAATAGAATAGAATAGAATAGAATAGAATAGAATAGAATAGAATAGAATAGAATAGAATAGAATAGAATAGAATAGAATAGAATAGAATACGGTAGAGTTGGAAGGGACCTTGGAGGTCTTCTAGTCCAACCCCCTGCTCAGGCAGGAAACCCTACACCACTTCAGACAAATGGTTATCCATCATCTTCTTAAAAACTTCCAGTGTTGGAGCATTCACAACTTCTGGAGGCAAGCTGTTCCACTGATTAATTGTTCTAACTGTCAGGAAATTTCTCCTTAGTTCTAAGTTGCTTCTCTCCTTGATTAGTTTCCACCCATTGCTTCTTGTTCTACCCTCAGGTGCTTTGGAGAATAGTACCATAGTACTTCCCCATTGGGGGCCCCAAGCCTGGCAATGCCAAGTCTTCAGGCTCTTGCAGAAGGGTGGGAGCCAATCTCATCTCAGGGGAAAAGATGTTCCAAAGGGCTGGGACCATGGCAGAGAAGGGTCTTCTCCTGGACCCTGCCAGCTGGAAATCCTCGACTGATGGGAACTGCAGCATGTCTCCTCTGCCCACATGGATGGGGTGGGCCTATCCCATATAGGTGAGATACTGTAGTTCTTCAAGTAACCTGGGCCCATGCCATGCAGGTAATAACACTTGAATTACACCCGGAAGCTAATCAACAGCCAGTACACCTAAAGGAACAATGGTGTAACATGGGACACTTAAGGGTCCCAAAGACTGCCCACCCTGCCACACACTGTACCAATTGAAGCCTCCAAGTGCTCTTCAAGGGTAGCCCAATGTATTATTTTTTTATTATTATTTATTAAATTTGTATGCCGCCCAACTCCTAAGGGACTCTGGGCAGCTGTAGAGTGCATTGCAGTAGTGCAAGTGTGAGATGACCAGGGCTTGGGTGACTGAGCACAGGGATTCCTGATCTAAGAAAGGCCGCAACTGATTCACAACCTGAACTTCTGCAAAGGCTCTCCTAGCCACAACTGCCACCTGCTTTTTTGAACAGGAGTTGCAAGTCCAGGAGAACCCTTAAGTTGCAGACCAGGTCAGCCTGGGATAGTGCCACCCATCTAGAGCTAAAGATGTCAAAGTCCCAGATATTGAAGATCCATGCACCCAAAGCAATTGGTCTTGTCAGGGTTCAGTCAAAATCCATTGTCCCCCATCCATCTCCCACAGCCTCCATGAAAGGGCAACAACTGCATCACTTGGGTGGTGTTGATATGGTGGAGATATAAAGTTGAGTATCATTCGCATACTGATGATACCTCAACCCATGGTGACTGATGATGTAATCCTATGGCTTCATGTAGATATTACAATGGATAGGTTATTTCCCAGGAAGTGAATGACAATGGTCTCTCTGCCAAAGAAATAAAAGAAGGGCATTGGAAAGAAGATGGCCTTTTAAGGAACAACACCATCTTAGAATCCCAAAGGGAGTTAATAGAGGAATGACAGGTTTTGACAGGTTTCAGATAGGGAGAATTTTGAGTCTTTGGAGAGTTGTCTGCTTCTTGTAATAATAAAATAACTTGTAATATAGGATTGGATAGTCTCCGTTCTGAATATTCTAATGTGCTTTATCAATCTCTGCAAATCTCATGAGATGCCTCCTTTTGGGAGTAAAATTAGTTAAATAAAATTGTGTCTTAACCAGATAGATAATAGTTAAAATAGTCTAATGGATCAACATAGGGGAAGAGATGATTCTTTGACAGCACAGAAGTGTCCAAGATACAAGAGGACTCTCCTTGAAGAAAGATTTATTAAAATATTTCTTTCTATTTTACTTTGATCATTAGCTGTTCCTTTGTGTTCAGATCTGGTCTTAGTAAAATAATGTAGCACTTAGGGATGAAGATACAGCCCAGAAGACCAGCGCTGGAGGCCAAAATGGAAAAGATCTGCACAGCCACCATGTACTTCCCCTTGGTGCTGAGATAAGTGGGCACAAAGGAGATCCAGACACTGCAGAAGACCAGCATGCTGAAAGTGATCAGCTTGGCTTCATTGAAGGCTCCAGGGAGGTTCTTGGCCATGAAAGCTACTGTGAAGCAGATGGCAGACAAGAAGCCCATGTAGCCAAGAGCAATATAAAACATGGCAACAGATCCTTCATTGCATTGTAATGTGATCTCTCCAAGCTGAGAGTGCATATCAGAGTCAGGGAAGGGTGGAGAATTCCACAGCCAGAAAATACAGATGGCAACTTGGACACTGGAACAAGAAAGGATGATGGAGTTGGCCAAGCTCTTCCCCAGCCATCTTCTCATTGTGTTTCCTGGCTTTGTAGCCAAGAAGGCCAGCACCACCATGATTGTTTTGGCCAGGACACAAGAGACAGCAACCGAGAAGTTGATGCTGAAGACTGACTGTTGGAGAAGGCATGTTGTTTTCCTTGGAGGACCAATGAAGAGGAAGGAGGTTAAGAAGGAAAGAAGGAGGGACAAAAGGATAATATAGGAGAGGTCACGGTTATTGGCCTTGACTATTGGAGTGTCTAGATATTTAATGAAGATGGCTAATATTACACAGGTAATGAAGGAGAGGAATAGGGTCAAGGAAACCAAAATAACCCCCAGTGTTTCTTCATAGGACAGATATGTGGTGACCTTGAGGATACATTGGATTTGTTCCTGATTTGGATACTGATCTTCTGGACACCTCGTGCATTTTTCTGCATCTGGAAAAAAAAAAGGATATACTGCTTACTCTTGTTTGGCTTAGAGCCATCAAAATAGGAAAATTAACATTAACATTAAAAGTGGTTTACACAAGAGGGAATAAATCTCCCTAAGACACGGGTGTCAAACTCGATCACGTCACGGGACATCATGTAATGTATCATGACATTTTTGCCTTTGTGGAGCCAGGGTGGGTGTGGCTTACGTGTGATGCATCCGGCCCACGGACCACCAGTTTGACACCCCTGCCCTAAGAGGCAATATCAGTGGGATAAAGTGATGATGTCCTTGCGAGGGATGGAAATTGGGGTTGACATCTGCTTGCTTGAAAAGCAGCTACAGTCCCCCCCCCTTCCCTCAGGCATTCATGAGGCATTCACAGACTCAGCCTTCCATCCTTCCAAGGTTGGTAAAATGAGGACCCAGATTGTTGGGGGCAACATGCTGATTCTGTAAACCACTTAGAGAGGGCTGTAAAGCACTGTGAAGTGGTGTATACTGTAAGTCTAAGTGTTATTGCTATTCATCCATTCCCTCAGAACCTGTTTATACAAGCCTGGATATGTCCAGGGCTTCCCTGCAAGCTTCTTTTTGTCCTGGTGCTCTGGTATCTGCCAACTTCCTTCACCTTCTTCTTCAACCTCCCTCTCCCTTTGCATCAGATCAGCCTTTAAGCTTAGCCTGCAGAAAGAGTGCAGAGAAGAGCAACAAAGATGATGAGGGGGCTGGAGGCTAAAGTATATGAAGAACCATTGCAGGAATTGGGTATGTCTAGTTTAATGAAAAGAAGGACTAGGGCTGATAAGATAGCAGTGCTCCAATATCTAAGGGTCTGCCACAAAGAAGAGGGAGTCAACCTATTCTCCAAAGCACCTGAAGGCAGGACAAGAAGCAATGGGTGGAAACTAACCAAGGAGAGAACCAAACCTAGAACTAAGGAGAAATTTCCTGATAGTGAGAACAATTAATGAATGGAATGACCTGCCTCCAGAAGTTGTAGGTGCTCCAACACTGGAGGTTTTTAAGAAGAGATTGGACAACCATTTGTCTGAAATGGTAGAGGGTTTCCAGCTTTAGCAGGTGGTTGGACTAGAAGTCCCTTCCAACTCTGATATTCTGTTATTCATTTGCAATCAGGAGCTGAGGCTCACTTACAAGGAGGCTGGTTTTCTTTCACCACATCAGGGGTGGGTTCCTCCCGGTTCGGACCGGTTCTCCCGAACTGGTAGCAGCCCGCTGGTGACGTCACGATGATGTCACTGAACCAGATCAGTCGGTGCCGGTCCATGGGGGCCGCCATCTTTTTTTAAAAAAACTTTCAATTTTTTTTCGATTTTTAAATTTTTTTTTCCTTCTGGGCATGCGCAGAAGCCGACTTCCGGCACTGTGCATGCGGTCGCCATCTTTTTTTCTGCTTTTTTTTCGGATTTTTTGTTACTGCGTGGCGCGGGAGGGAGCGAACCGGCAGCAAGGTAAGTTGGAACCCACCCCTGCACCACATTCATCTCTATGAGAGATGAAATTGGGATTGCTATCTGCACTTGAGAAAAATAGCTGCAACCAGGCAGAAACACTTCCCTCATAATGTGCATACTGTGCATTCCTTCCTTCACTCACACCTTTTCTCACTCAAACATCCAAGCCAGTGTTCCAGATGCCTGGCTAAATGAGCCACACCATAACATTTTCAAAAATATGCTGATGGCCAAAAGCAGCCTCATGCCACCCAGATTAACAGTGATTACAGGCAGGCCCCTTCTAACTTTGCTATTCTGTTATTCTGTTAAGGAAAGGAGGAAGGAAAGGAGGATAATATAGGAGAGGACATGGTTATTGGCCTTGACTATTGGAGTTTCTAGATGTTTAATGAAGATGGCTAATATTACACAGGTAATGCAGGTAGTTTGATAGAATAGCAAAGTTAGAAGGGGCCTTGGAGGTCTTCTAATCCAACCCCCTGCTCAGGCAGGAAACCCTATACCATTTCAGACAAATGATTGTCCAATCTCTTCGTAAAAACCTGCAGTGTTGGAGCACCCACAACTTCTGGAGGCAAGTTTTCCCACTGATTGTTTGTTCTGTCAGGAAATTTCTCCTTAGTTCTAGGTTGGTTCACTCCTTGATTAGTTTCCATCCATTGCTTTTTGTCCTGCCTTCGGTGCTTTGGTGAATAGCTTAACCTCCCCACCCCCTTTTCTTGTCTTCCAAGGAAAGCAACATGGCTTCTCCAATGATCCACCTATCAAGTTATGCAAGGCAGCATATCCATGTGGGAGCCCTGAGCTCAGCTTAGAGGTCTGCTGGAATGCTCAAAAGCAACATTGTTGTACCTAGAAGAAGAGCAGCCACACTGAAATAGCACCTCCTTCCAACTAGTGCAAGATTTTTGGGAAAAGGCAATGGCTGAATGCTTCCCTATAGACTTTGAAACCTTTCTGTAAACTGAGTATGAAAAGACTGAGTTTTGAAGACACTGAGTTTACGTGGGAACATCACCTTGCAAGGTCCTAGAAGGATGGACATGACCAGAGCAATAGCCTATTGTGAGGAAAGTGTGTGCAGCAATGTGTAATACACAGATTTGCTAAACTGTGCTATGTCCAGTCCTTGGAGAGCAAAGAACTGTCATAGTCTCTGAGCAGAAGACCTGCTTGCATTAGAGCAGGGGTGTCAAACTCGCGTCATCATGGCATCATCACATGACGTATTGCGACTTCCCCCCCCCTTTGCTAAACCGGGCGTGGGCATGGCCAGCTCATGACACATCCGGCCCACAAGTTTGACAGCCCTGCATTAGAGGAAGTTCTAAAGATTCTCCTTGCACAACTGAAGTAAGTGAAATGGATGGGGATATTGTAAAATTACACACACACACACACACACACACACACACACACACAAAACCCCTTGACAGCTACAGGGGTGGTTCTGATAAAGATCTACTTTGGATGTTTACTAGAGGGCAAGTAAACTGGACCCCAGATTGTCCAACAATCCCAAAATGCATAATTTGCCTAAAATGTCTTGTGTCGTAAGATAGACAAAAAATGTCAGCCCTGTTTCATTTGTAGCATGGGGCATGACACACCACAATGGAGGCAAATGACGTATTTTCTGTACTGATTCTGAAAGACTTAAGGTTAGAAATACCCTTCCAAAATATCTGGTTTTCTCCAAAGGTGTTTTCACTCACCTTTCTGAGTGGAGATGGTTCCTTCTGCACAGGGAAGGCAGAAGTAACAGCAGATAGGTTTTCCTTCCTGAGTCACCTTAGCGAATCCAGGTTGACAACTTTCCACACACCTGGAAGGAAGGAGGCCCTATGCAAAAAAAGTAGGAACATTAAAGGAGAAACATGTGAAGATTAATCTATGAGACGAAAAAGTGGCTAAGACACTAGAAAGTTGAAGACCCTGAATTCTAGTCCTGCCTTAGGGATAATTTTTAGCCAATCACTTTTTCTTAGCTTTAGGAAGGAGGCAATGGCAAACCATTTTTGAAATCTTGTCAAGAAAACTGAGGGGCTTGTCATGATACTTGCCAGGAGTCAACAGTGACTTGAAAGCACCTGCTTCCCCTCCCCCAAAAAATGGAAAGAGAAGAAAAAAATATATGAACAATTAAAGTTGATCTTCTGCTTTGAGTTGAACCTGGATTATATTGAAACCATTTACAATTGAGAAGGGAGGGTTGTCCACATTTGGATTCCAGGACTGAGTAGCAACTTGAGAACCTCAATAGCCCATTTCAACCAGCAGTGGGTTGCTACTGGTTCGGCCCGGATCTACGAACCAGTAGCTGCGGTGGTGGGAGGCTCCGCCCACCCATGCCGGACACTTCTGCGCATGCGCAGAAGCATTGCGCGCACGCACGAGCGAACCGGTAGTGACGTGTTTTGCAACCTACTACTGATTTCAACCCTTGGATTTTCTGATTCATAAAGGAGAATATTTGTAGCTCTGGTGCTCTCTGAGCTTGCTTATTTTCTAGCAGATATTTCATTACCCAACTACATAACATCATCAGTGCTGGTAAGGAGTGAGCACTCAGTTTATATTCTGGTGTCTTGTGGGTGGGGACGGTCTTAAGAGATTCTTTGGTTGGGCTATTTACTGATGGCTCTTTGGCAGTTTCTTAATTGGGGTATTGTTTACTTGATTGTTGGTCTGAGGTTGACTTTGGAGTTAATCTATGCTGATCTGAGTGCTGATTACTGGTGGAGAAGTGCCACCAGTCTTTTGGGCTGGTTGATTGTCTCTTTTGCATAGTCTATAGATGTTGTTAATGTCTATGTGCCTATTGATGGCTGATTTGTCAGAGTGCCAGGCTTCTAGAAATTCCCTGGCATTTTTGGACTTAGCTTGGTCTAGGATGGTCACATTTTCCCAACTGAAGCTATGGTTAAATCTGTCTAGGAACACCAAAGGAGAAGCATGTGAAGAGTAATCTATGGAAAGAGAACGAGAATCAGTTTGATGGAATGGTGAAGATACCTGGCCAGAAAGTAGGTGATTGTGACTTCTAGTCCTGCCTTAGGGATAATTTTTAGCCAATCACTTTTTCTTAGCTTTAGGAAGAGACAATGGCAAACCACTTCTGAAATCTCACCAAGAAAACTGCAGGGGCTTCTCCAGGTAGTTGCCAGCACTCAACACTGACTTGAAAGCACTTGTCCCCTCTCCAAAAATTGAAAAAGAAAAAAAATAGTAACAATTCCAGTCAATCATCTGCTTTGGGTTTAATCTGGATTACATTGGAACAACATGCAAATTAGGCTGTACTCATTGGATTTCAAGTCTTAGTAGTTGACTTGAGAACCTCAATAGATGCTTTCAACTCTTGGATTTTCTGATTCAAATCTGAAGCCTCTAATGGATCTTTAAACCCTCTTCAGTGACATGTATATTACTTCTTTTTGCCTCTTTCCTCCTTCATTCATTTTCTGATCTTTGAATTTTCTTAGTTCCGATTTTAGAGTTCAAGTTCTTTAGAACTTAAGTCCTCTCTTCATATGTGATACATGAACTTCCAGGCAACCTGAGGTATCCTGATTTTGAATATCATATTTCTTCTGTACAATTTACTGGAAGAGCTAGGGAAAAATCCTTTCTCTTGAAAATCAACAATTTGGTGCAATCACTCGGTACTCAAAGAGTTCATTATAGAGTTTAAAACTTTTGGAGTCCATGAAATGGAAGAGACCCATTTTTCCTACCTTCTTGAGCCATTTCAGTTTTGCAAAACCATCCTGATCAAGAGTAAACTTGAGATCTGGGGATCCTTGTCTTTCTAGATCTCCTAGTTTCAGTTTGAAGAAGGACTTGTTGGGGAACATAATCCAGCTCATGATATCAAAGTCAGCTGCCAGTTCTCTGTTTTCATCCAAATAGACTCCATCCATGGAACCATTGTGAAACTGAGGACTTTGCAGGAATGGGTGGAGCTAGAAGGGAAAAGAAGAGAAAACTGCAAGATGAAGAGCAACAGTAGAAGAGAATGTTAATAAAGATTCTCAGTCATCCAGGTAGAGTCACCTGGAGGTTGACTCGTGGCAACTGGACTTCTTTTCTTTTTTGATCTGAAATGTTTCACTGCTTAAGCAATGTATTTGTACAAGTATTTGTAGCTCGGGATTGAACTGCGGAGTTCTTGGTGCTCTCTGAGCTTGGTTGTTTTCTTGCAGATGTTTCTTTACCCAATTTAGATGGTGCAGTGGTACAAGAGGAACAATTTAACAAGTTCCCCCCTTTATCCACTGGCAACCCCAATCCCCAGGTTGCTGCCCACTACCGGGCTGTGGCCTGTTCGAAACCCGGTCTTGGGAGAAATGGGCAAGTGTGTGCATGAGCACAAGTTCCCTCTGCTCATGCGACTGCCACTTGCATGAATGGGTCTTTGCGTGAAGCTCTATTCCCGCAAGTGGAGGACACGTGTGCCCACAGCTTGTATAAATGGAACTGTATGTGTTCATGTGTGTGTGCCTGCCACTCACATCTCTCCCCACCGCACTGGGCTGCAAAGCTGGAAAGCAGTGGTGAAATGCTCCCGGTTCGGCCTGGTTCGTGCGAGTAGGTAGCGGCGGTGGCAGGTGGTTCGGAGAACCAGTAGCGATGGCAGCGTGAGGCTCTGCCCATCCGCCCCGACGTCATCACTTCTTGGTTTTTAACCCTCTCTGCATGCGCAGAGGGTCAAAAATCAAACCCGACGAAGGTGTGCGCGCGAGTGGAGTGAGCGCGCGTGCCGAGCACGGGCTTCTGAACTGGTAGGGAAGGTAAGTAGATTTCACTGCTGCTGGAAAGGTTGGGGACCGCTGCCTTATGGTGAAGAACATGAATAAGTTGTGACTATCTGTTTGCATTTCTACTGGACCTCTTTCATTGCTGAATGTTTTTATCCTCCTTCTTTTGCCTTTAGAAGTTTAGGTTGATTTGGTTAAAGCTTGGAGGTTAAGCAGACTTGGACCTGATTAGGAATAGCAAATAAAATAATCGGAAATGATATTCCCGGAAAAAAGGTAATGGTAAATGATTTCCTGAAAGCCAACAGAAACCTGCAAAAACCTGTTGCTTGTATCCTTACGATTTACATTGACTGGTTCCTAATATGATTTGATTGCTTATTGGTACCCGGACTATCATTAAGTGTTGTACCTTATGATTCTTGACGAGCGTATCTTTTCTTTTACGTACACTGAGAGCATATGCACCAAGACAAATTCCTTGTATGTCCAATCACACTTGGCCAATAAAAAATTCTATTCTATTCTGTTCTGTTCTATTCTATTCTATTCTATTCTATTCTATTCTATTCTATTCTATTCTATTCTATTCTATTCTATTCTATTCTATTCTATTCTATTCTATTCTATTCTAAAAGATCCCCATGAAGTCATCAGAAATCAAGCTCAGTTCAAAGGGCCTCTTTCATAGAAGGGTGGAAGTTAAAGCCTTGAGACATGTGCAGATTTGTTCTCTGAGAAATAATGAGATGGACTTCATCTCAAGACTGTGAGATGAATCTAGAATATCATTAAAAGAACTGAGTACATATTGATTGACTCACTAAATTTGGATCTGGCCACAAGTGTCCTGTAGTCCTATGAAGACTGGGGACAGTAGAACCAATACAAGGAGTTTTTCAATAGGATAAACCTTATAACATTTCAATCAATCAATCAATCAATCAGAATAGAGCTGGAAGGGACCTTGGGGGTCTTCTAGTCCCACCCACCCCTGCTCAAGCAGGAGACCCTATACCATTTTAGACAAATGACTGTCCAGTCTCTAAAAAACTCCAGTGATGAAGCCCCTACAAGTCACCCCGATGATACAGGGTGAGGTATCAGCAATATGCTGATGATACCCAGCTGTATATCTCCACCCCGCGTCAGTTCAGTGAAGCGGTGGATGTGATGTGCCGGTGCCTGGAGGCTGTGAGGGTCTGGATGGGAGTCAACAGGCTCAGACTTAACCCTGACAAGACTGAGTGGCTGTGGGTATTGCCTCCTAAAGACTATGTCGACTGTCCATCCTTGGTTCTTGGGGGGGGGAGAAATTGTCCCCCTCAGAGCGGGTTCAAAATTTGGGTGTTCCTCTAGACTCACAGCTAAGATTAGAGCAACATTTGACAGCTGTAGCTAGGGGGACCTTTGCACAGGTTCGCCTGGTGCACCAATTGCG
>QLTV01003453.1:47701-63399 GCA_003457575.1 Thermophis baileyi
TCTGGCCCTCTAGGGGTCACGGTGGTGGCGGGGGGGTTGCGGGGGGGTCGTGCCATTAGAAAGGTTGAGAACCACTGCTCTAGAAAGAGTGCAGAGAAGAGCAACAAAGATGATTAGGGGACTGGAGACTAAAACATATGAAGAATGGTTACAGGAACTGGGTATGGCTAGTCTAGTGAAGAGAAAGGCCAGGGTGACATGATAGCAGTGTTCCAATATTTGAGGGGCTGCCACACAGATGAGTGGGATAACCTATTCTCCAAAGTAGCCGAAGGCCAGACAAGGAATAATGGATGGAAACTGATCAAGGAGAGATTCAACCTAGAAATAAGGAGACATTTTCTGACAGTGAGAACAATCAACCAATGGAGCAGTTTGCCTTCAGAAGTTGTGGATGCTTCATCACTGGAGGTTTTCAAGAAGAGACTGGAGAGCCACTTGCCAGAAATGGTATAGGTCTCCTGTTTGAGCAGGGGGATTGGACTAGATGACCTACAAGGTCTCTTCCAACTCTGTTATTTTATTCTAAGAAAGTCTATTAGGTGCATAGCTAATATTTTTATTAAGATCAGCAAACTTTGAACATCTTCATTCCTTTTTCAGATCAGCTTTACTTTTGTTTCCCAAGTTCTGAGTGATAAAACTCGGTTCCCTTTTTTCTATCGGATGATCCCCGCAGAAGGAACACAATACCCAGCAATTGTCAAATTGCTTTTGCACTTTGAGTGGAGCTTCATTGGTCTCTTTGCTTCAAACACTGACAATGGAGAACAGTTCCTAAGGACGTTGACTCCTCTACTCTTGAAGAACGGGATTTGTGTCATTATATCAAAAAGCATCTTGGTGACTAACAACAATCTGAAAGTCTTTTCTGCTTTCTTCTACACATGGAGGCAGGTCAATGTCTTTGTTTACTGTGCAGAAGGTAATTCCTTCCTAGAAGGAATAGCCATTATACAAGACATAATTAAGAGCTTGACAAAACCCATTGTGGGGAAAATCTGGATCACCACAGCTTTGTGGGACTTCACAATGCAGCTGTTCCAACGTAAACTGTCTTTTCAAAACATCCATAGCCTTTTCTCCTTCTTCATCTGTACCCAAAAAAAGAGAAAAATCAACAATTTTAAAGATTTCTATGATTACATGCAAGAGTTTAAACTCAATGCTTTTCGTTGTTTTTCTACAAGGCATGTCTTGGCTGTGAAAAGCTGGAGAAGATGCCAAGAGAAACAGGAAATAAAGATTCTGCCCCAAGATAAGGTGGAAATAATTTTCTCCCTAGACAAGTACTTCATTTACAATACTGTCTGGGCTGTGGCATGGGCCTTAAATGCTGCTTTTTCATCCAGATCCAAGAAGGAAAGAAAGATGAGTGGAGAAAGGTTGAAAGCTCCAAGTCCACAATCTTGGCAGGTATCTTGATGGCCATCATAGAGATTGTTCTTGTGCATGATAATCAAATATAAAAATATGCATGTTTGGTAATTGGGTGCTACTTTTCTTTTATCCTCTTGCCCTTTTTTACAGTGTTGTGGAAAGACAGGAGAGCACATCTTTTTCAGGGGTGAAATTCAGCAGGTTCTGACAGGTTCTGGAGAACTGGTAGCGGAAATTTTGAGTAGTTCGGAGAACCGGCAAATACCACCTCTGGCTGGCCCCAGAGTGGGGTGGGAATGGAGATTTTGCAATATCCTTCCCCCAGGAGTGGGGAGGGAATAGGGATTTTGCAGTATCCTTCCCCTGGAGTGTGGTGGGAATGGAGTATCCTTCCCCTGCCATGCCCACCAAGCCACGCCCACAGAACCGGTAAGGAAAATTTTTGAATTTCACCCCTGATCTTTCTCCTTCATTCTTGGCCATTTTTTATAGAGGCATGACGGAGAGCGTTTTAACAAACTGCATCACTGTTTGGTTTGGTGGCAGCAGTGCCTCAGATAGAAAGTCCATACAGGGAGTGGTAAGGACAGCGGAGAATATTATAGAAAGTTTGCTTCCTGTTATTCAGGATACTGCTTATAAGTTCTATGTGCTTAGAGCTCAAAGCATTGTTAGAGACCCCACACACCCACTTCACGGTCTGTTTCTGTTGCTCCCCTCTGGGAGGAGGTTTCAAAGTATTTCTAGCAGGACTACCAGATTCTATAACAGCTTTGTTACCTATGCCATCCGTCTGGTAAACTCGCAAGATTCATTTTTCTCACCATGTCCATGTATACATCTGAACTAGACTGTATTGTTTTTGTGTCATATAATATATGTGGGTATATGCATATTTATTTATTTATTTATTTGTTTGTTTATTTTGTCATCTTTATGTAGTGTATATTGGAGGTGGAGACCCTCTGAGAGCTGTATGCAATGAAATTTCATTTTAATGTATGCCGATTAGTGTACATTCAAAGTGACAATAAAGTTATTCTATTATTCTTTACTATTAATCCATCTATTATTCTCTATTATCAATCCATTTAATCCATCACTCCAAGCAATGGAGATCTGAAACAACATTTCATAAAATATCCTACAATAGTATTACCTGGTTTCCCAGTCAAGGCAAAGTGCAGAGAGGTCCAATTATAAATTGGTAAAGGATTATACAGAGATAGAAAAGGTGTATCAGCAGTCATGAATCATTAATTATATTACTCCAACAAGAAAGTCACCAACATTTGAAAAAAAAAAAAAAAGGTTGTCATCCAGAGTTTGCTTTGCTGATTGTCCTGTCAATCCGGATCCACATTTTTTTTTTTTAATTCTAAGGACAAACATTTCTTTCTATTTATGATATGGCGATCCTTTTTCATACCTCTCCTCAAAATGCAAGTCAATTTTTACTATCTGCTTTGCATGTCTTCCTTATGATTATTTCCACAGTATATTACAGTATCAAAATCAGGTATTCTGAGTTCCAGCAATGTTCTACCTGTGACTGTGTTGTTTCTCCGTGAAATATAATATATGTGGGTATATGCATAATTTTGTATTTATTTATTTATATATTTAGTCATGTTTGTGTGGTCCAGCGGTTCTCAACCTGTGGGTCGTGACCCCTTTGGGGGGGTCGAGACCATCTCACAGGGGTCGCCTAAGCGCGCGCTGGCCCGCCATCTTGGTGCCACGCCCCCTTTGTCAATTCATTGCGCGCAGGGAGGGGGCGAGGCAGGGGTCACGGCAGGGCGGGAGTCACGGCATTAGGAAGGTTGAGAACCACTGCCTTATATAGTGACACACAAAGTACATCTCTGTCATGCAATGGGAAGTAAAGCCAACATGCTTCAGACCAAGAGCTCCGTTTTTAGGGAAAGAGAGTGGACTGGGGGGGGGGGTCGTGGGGGGTCGCGGCATTAGAAAGGTTGAGAACCACTGGTGTAGTGTATACTGGAGGTGGAGACCCTTTGAGGGCTGTATGCAATGAAATTTCATTTGAATGTATGCCGATTAGTGTACATTCAAAGTGACAATAAAGTTATTCTAAGTCTATCTACACAGTAAACATGATTTAAGCAGAAAGAATAAAAACTAAGAAAAACCATTTCAAAAATAAATAACTTTTAAACTCTACATTTTGTTGGGTTTTGTTGCATGGACTTGTTCTTGATGTGGGGTATGGCTTTTACAAGTTTGAGATTTTGGACAAAATTCCAAGCAGTGTATAAGTGTTGATAAAAATCAATGGAAAGAAAGAAAGAGAAACAATGTGAGGGGTCCTTGATGGTCTCTGAGCTTTTTTTTGGGTGGGGGGAGAAAGAGAAACAATGTGAGGGGTCCTTGATGGTCTCTGAGCTTTTTTTTGGGTGGGGGGGGAAGAGTTTCATTACCCAAACTAGGTATCATCACCAACAACATCATAGCACAGATGATGTTACCTAGTTTGGGTAATGAAACTCTGCACGAAAATAATTAAGCTCAGAGAGCACCAAGGACCTCTCATTTCAACCCTGAGCTACAAGTATTCTCCTTTATTGGTACCAGATGTGGGCATCAAAATGCTTCAGAAAGCATGCAAATTGGAAAAATTTGCCTGCAGGCACACTAGCACTGATGCTGTTATTTAGTTTGGATAATGAAATTCTGCAAAAAACAACAACAACAACAACAACCCACCAAGCTCAGAGAGCACCAAGGACCTCTCATTTCAACTTTGAGTTACAAATATTCTCCTTTATTAGAGAAACAAGGTGAAAAATAAAAGTTTTGGGTTGGTGGCCTTTCTATTTTTTAAAATAAACTTGTACAATTTAGCAATAGCACTTAGACTTATATACCGCTTTACAGTGCTTTACAGCCCTCTCTAAGCGGTTCACAGAGTCAGCATATTGCCCCCAACAATCTGGGTCCTCATTTTACCCACCTCGGAAAGATGGAAGGCTGAGTCAACCTTGAGCCGGTGAGATTTGAACTGCCGAACTGCAGCTAGCAGTCAGCTGAAGTAGCCTGCAGTACTGCAGTACTGCACTCTAACCACTGACCTTTGACCTCACCCAAGGACAGAGGTGGCATTCAGCCGGTTCTGACCAGCTCGGTAGTGGCCATTTTGAGCAGTTCGGAGAACCGGCAAATACCACCTGTGGTTGGCCCCACCCCCGCCGTTCCCTGTCCTGTATTCCCTTTTTTTTTTATCTCAGCTGATTCGCGTGGCAGAGCGGATTGCCACGCCTCAGCTGAGCTAAACAGTAGCTCAACTCACAAGTCTTTGAGCGGTCTTTGAGTGCTGCCACGTTTTCAAGCCGTGCGTGCGAGCCAAGCACATGCGCTGAAGGTTGTGCGTATGTACGGAGGAGGAGGTTGTGTGAATGCGCGCGCTTACATTTTTTGGTGCTGCTGGGCGAACCGTTAGGTAAATTATGTGAATCCCAACCCTGCCCAAGGACATATTAATGACTTCAAAATATGAATTTCATAACTTCATCAAATAGGTGCTGTATTTCATAATGAGACTTATCTGGGATGAGATCTTTGAAAGACTCTAGATATTGAGTGATGGTGGATTCTCCTTCACTGAAAGTGTTTCAAAAGAGGCTGGATGACCATCTGCCAGGGGTGTTGCATTGTTGCACTGGACAACGTGTTGGACTAGACAACCTCCCTTCAAAAATTTCCATTTTAGGATCCTACATAGTAGATTCTTACAATGGACAGGCCGCCCAGAGTCCTTTGGGAGTTGGGCGGCATAGAAATACAATAAATAAATAAATAAATAAATAAATAAATAAATAAATAAATAAATAAATAAATAAATAAATAAATAAATAAATAAATAAATAAATAAATAAATAAATAAATATAGATACGTTCCCAGTTTGCTTCCATTCTAGAATTCTTTACTTCCATGGAGGCCTCTACAATGAAGTAGATCTAATGATGTGGGAAGTCATCTATGAAAGCCGAAGAGAGAATGAAATGTTAGCCTATAAAATGTCACAAGATTTCTGGTTGTGTGTGTGTGTTAGAAGACTGAATTAGCTCTCTCTGGACACAACTATTTGAATCTAAAAAGAAGATTCAACTGTAAGCAATTCAAGTATCAAACAGGCATTCATTCACTCATTCAACGTATAGCCATCAAACTCTGAGCAGCTTACAAACAAATTTAAATGAAATCACAAGAGAAAAATGACACATATTGTCAGAACAAATAGGCTTCTTGTTTGCTATAAAACATGCTACATTTTTGTTGTTTTCTGTTATGTTCTAGCTTCACCCTTTCCTCCAAAACTCTCAACTGCACAATCATTCCTTGGATGGAGTACATTTGGATGAAAAAGGAAACCTGGTAGCTGATTTGGACATCATGAACTGGATGGTTTTTCCAAATAACTCTGTCACCAAAGTGATATTTGGGAGTCTAGAAAAACAAAGATCCTCGGATTTCAAATTTTCAATCAATCAGGATGCTCTCAGGCACCTGAAATTACTCAACAAGGTACAGAAACTGAGATCTTTGATTTCACTGTTTCTCAAGTTCTTAGTAATAGCAATGATGATTGTGGAGATCTCAGGAAGAGAACCTGCTTTCATTTTTGCTATTCAGTTAAATCCAAAGAAGTTTCAGATACAGCTGTGTCACTATATACTTAAATATACAAGCACCATCAGAAGTCACATTGCAAATATTCATCTTGAGGAACTTAATCAGAACAGAGACGGAAGGGACCTTGGAGGTCTTCTAATCCAACCCCCTGCTCAAGCAAGAGATCCTATACCATTTCAGATAGGTAGCTGTCCAGTCTTTTCTTAAAAACCTCCAGCACCCACAATTTCTGAAGGCAAGCTGGTTAATTGTCCTCACTGTTAGTTTCTCCTTAATTTCCTGGTTGCTTCTCTCCTTGATTAGTTTCCATTCATTGTTTCTTGTTTTGCCTTCTGGTGCTTTGGAAAATAAATTGACTCTCTCCTCTTTGTGGCAGCCTCTCAAATACTGGAATTCTGCTGTCATGTCCCCCCTAGTCCTTCTTTTCTCTAGACTAGCCAAACCCAAATCCTGCAACCGTTCGTCATATGCTTTAGTCTCCAAGCCTTTAATCATCTTAGTTGCTCTTCTTTGCATTATATCCAAAGTCTCAACATCTTTTTTGGATTGTGGAGACCAAAACTGGATGTAGTATTCAAGGTATGGTCTTACTAAGGCTTTAAAAAGCCTTACTAAGGCTTACTTATACGCACTGCATATTGGACATTAATACAATTGAGCGAGTCCAGAGATATTTCACATGAAGAGTCCTCCACTCCCCTGCTCGCAACAGAATACCTTACGCCACCAGGCTTGAAATTTTGGGCTTAGACAACTTAGAACTACGCTGCCTTCGGTCTGACCTAAGCGTAGTACACAAAATTATCTGCTACAACATCCTACCTGTCAATGACTACTTCAGCTTCAACCGCAACAATACACAAGCACACAATAGATACAAACTTAAGGTAAACTGCTCCAAACTCGATTGCAGAAAATACGACTTCAGCAACAGAGTGGTCAATGCCAGGAATGCACTACCTGACTCTGTGGTTTCATCCCCACACCCCCATAACTTTAACCTTAGACTGTCTACTGTTGACCCCATTCCTAAGAGCTCTGTACGGGGCGTGCATAAGCGCCTACTGTCCCCCATTTATTTGTATTCATTTCCTGTACTCATAATCATGTTTATACTTGTATCTTATACATGCTTGACAAAATAAATAAATAAATAAAATAAAAGCAGGCTAGAAATATTTAAACAAAACAAAACAAATACTAAGTAAATAAGTAAGTAAGTAAGGCTTACTTACTAAATAAGTAGGTAAGTAAGGCTTACTTACTTACTAACCTTAGTAAGCCTTACTTACTAAGGCTTTATATGGACTTAAGGTTGTCCTAAGACATTTTCCTTGTTTTCCTTGTTTCTATGGTTAGCCCCTACCTCCTTCCAAATGTGTGGAAAGTTGTCATCCTGGATTCCACAAGATGTCTGAAAGAGGGCAACCCATGTGCTGTTACAGTTGTGATGTTTGTGCAGAAGGGGCCATCTCTGCTCAGGAAGGTGAGAGATTATGAAGGAATGGTAGTCCTTGAGTAATGAATTCACTAACATTGCCCCATACAACAGCTCTCATTACATTGTTCCCCCGTTCTTTCCTTTGTTATTTTTATGGGCATTTGTATAGCACCCCCTTCTCTAAAGGAAGAAGTCATTTATCTTCCTGTTCCAAACAAATTCTTTTGGTTTTGAAAATTATTTCAGTCAAAGCCTGATGGCCTTCAAGGTACTGTACAAATGCCATGATTCTATAATGACCATCAATCAGGAATGATACAGTTGGCAAGTAGTTGACTTCAATTATCTTATACAGAGAGTAAAGCAGAAGCACTAGGCAAAACACTTTGGATAGCTGCAAAATGCAGCTATTAAAGGGATTACATATTTTTTTAACCTGCTTAATAACCTCTAATTCAGATTGATGTCATGGTTGTCCCAGAAGTAGTTTTTCAAAAGGCAAGTGGACTTTCTGTGTTTTTTTCCTCTTGAAGACGTTTCGCTTCTCATTCAAGAAGCATCTTCAGTTCTGACTGAATGGTGGGGAATGGTGGGTATCCCCGCCATTCCATCAGAACTGAAGATGCTTTTTGGATGAGAAGTGAAATGTCTTCAAGAGAAAAACCACAGATATTTTTTTTAACAGTTACCTTTTGAAAAAGCAGCTTTGGGTCCAATTCAGAGTAGCTGGTATAAGAACATGGAAGATATCCTTTATTTTGAATACCCTGATTCCGTGGATTAAAGTTTTGCAATGTCACAAGAGCTTAGCTGCTTCAAATTCATCTTTACTTACTGTAGATATGATTTTTATTGTATGAGTAAAATTCAAATTTCCTGCAGAACAAGTATTTTATTTATTTAGTTAATTTATATAGCTGTCCAACTCACACATACAGTAGGTGACTTTGAGCAACCTAATTTTTTTTAAGGAAATCCATATGATAAAAACCCATTTAAAAAAACCCGTCCTCTACCACCATGGCAGAACAACACAATTAAATCAGTTACTTCATCAGCTCCCTATCTCCTTTGTTAATGAGCATCTCCTTCTCCTCCATCTCTACATCATATTTTGCACACTCTATATAAACGCGGTGGCTCAGTGGCTAAGACGCTGAGCTTGTCGATCAGAAAGGTCGGCAATTCGGCGGTTCGAATCCCTAGCGCCGCGTAACGGAGTGAGCTCCCTTTACTTGCCCCAGCTTCTGCCAACCCAGCAGTTCGAAAGCATGTAAAAAATGCAAGTAGAAAAATAGGGACCACCTTTGGTGGGAAGGTAACAGCGTTCCGCGCGCCTTCGGCATTTAGTCATGCCGGCCACATGACCACGGAGACGTCTTCAGACAGCGCTGGCTCTTCGGCTTTGAAACGGAGATGAGCACCGCCCCCTAGAGTCGGGAACAACTAGCACGTATGTGTGAGGGGAACCTTTACCTTTATATAAACCTACACATATACTCCATCACAAATGGCCTTTGGGTCTCCTGATTTTCAGCTTCAACCTAAGGAACATACTGGATAGAATAGAAAGTAATAGGCAGCGGCAGATATGCTAATGTTATTATTTTTTTAGATGCAGAAAAGTGCACTAGGTGTCCAGATGATCAGCATCCAAATGAGAAGAGAGACCAGTGTGTTCCTAAAATTATAACTTATTTGTCTTATGAAGAACATTTGGGGATTCATCTGGTTTCCTTTGCTGGGTTCATGGTCTTAATCACAAGCTTTGTGCTGGGAATCTTCATTAAATTCCTAGAAACTCCAATAGTGAAGGCCAACAATCGAGACCTTTCTTTCATTCTCCTGGGCTCACTTCTGCTTTCCTTCTTTTCCTCCTTCCTATTCATTGGCCGACCAGTGCAAGCAACGTGCTTTTTCCAACAGATGGTCTTCACCACCATATTCACAGCTGCCATTTCTTCAGTGCTAGCCAAAACAATCACAGTGGTGTTGGCGTTTTTGGCTACAAAGCCAGGAAATAAGATGAAAAAGTGGCTGGGGAAGAGCTTGGCTAACTCCATTGTCCTATCTTGCTCAAGTATTCAACTTGTTATTGGTAGCATTTGGTTGGGGACTTGTCCCCCTTTCCTTGAGTCCGACATGCACTCTCAGCTTGAAGAGATTGTCTTGAAATGCAATGAAGGCTCTGTCACCATGTTTTATTTTGCACTTGGTTACATGGGCTTCCTGGCTGTCAGTTGCTTCATGGTGGCTTTCCTGGCCAGGAATCTCCCTGGGGCCTTTAACGAAGCCAAGCTGATTACCTTCAGCATGCTAGTCTTCTGCAGTGTCTGGGTGTCTTTCATTCCTGCCTACCTGAGTACCAAAGGGAAGTACATGGTGGCTGTGCAGGTCTTCTCCATTTTGGTTTCCAGTTCTGGTCTGCTGGTCTGCATCTTCTTCCCTAAGTGTTACATTATTGTGCTAAGGCCAAAGCTGAATACAAAAGAACATCTTAAGATAAAATAGATTGGGAAAGTGATTGTTATGGAACTGCTTCTCAAAAGTTTTATTTAATAGATTCAAGTTTATGTTCTTAAATTTTCAAATTTCAAATTCCTTCTTTTTTGTTCTTAATGTCTCTCCCTCATGCTTAAGATCAGGTTTTATCCTCCTAGAAATTGGTATATACATCACCCATGGTATCTTCTGGCCTTCAGTCAGTGATTTTTGCTGTGCCTTTAATCTGCTTATTAAATCTGAGGGGACCACGTATGACTATGTGATTACATGTTTTTTACTCTAATTATCTTCAACGTGGAATGTATTTGAAGGAAAAATTAATGCTGAAATTGTTGGGCTTAATATTTGAAGAAAATGGATGATGGGAGATTGTGTCACCTTACTCTCAGCAATATGGTACTTGTGTATGCCTGTGTTCATATCAGGTGAACATCTGTGTTTGCCTGAAGAGAAGAAGTTTGAAAAACAAAAACAGAAACAAAGTGAGTATGTCACTGTAAAAGCTGAATCTCTCCACAGTATAGGAAATGCTTCAAAGGGTTGGGACAACTTGTCAACATTGGTTGGACAACTTCCTCTCTAGGAATCTGCTTGATAGTTTTAACCCCAAGGAAGCCAAGCCAAAGTTTACTAGTTGCTGCTGATAAGGAGAAGAGAGGAGAAACAGATTAACAGATTAACAGAGTTGAAAGGGACCTTGTAGGTCATCTAATCCAACCCCCCACCCAAGCAGGAGACCCTACACCATTTCTAACAGATGGCAGTCCAGTCTCTTCTTGAAAGCCTCCAGTGATGAAGCTCCCAGGACAATATCATGTAAATATCAATATCATATAAAATAAACCTAGGACAATATCATATAAAACAATAAATTAAGCTTTGCGGGCATGTCAAACAATTCATAATTGAAACACATCAATGAATAAAATAGCTTTGCATACATAAGCAGAAGTTGCCAATTGCAAACACAAGGGGAAGTTGCAAATAACTTCACTAAACATAAAAGTAACCCAAAATATATCATGGGAGAAGGCAAAAGAAAGGACGTAAAGTTAGCTATAAATAACAAAAATGAAATTGAATACGACTTGGGTAAGCCAATGATCAACTGTGACCTATGGACAAGAACATGGCTATCACTGATATCGGCTGATATTTCATCAATTTTCTTGAAAGTTGTAAAATGTTTGCTGAGATTTCTATAATAATCTCCCTGTGATTCTATGATGTAGTGCAGTGGTTCTCAACCTTTCTAATGCTGCGACCCCCCCGCGACCCTCCCGCCACCCGCTGCCGTGACCCCAGCCCTCTCCCCGCGCGGGATGCAGAAGACTAAAATGTCATCTTTCTTCTTCTTAGGGTACTTTGCAGTATTTTGCTTGATTCCTACCTTTTAATACCACATCTTTGCAAATCCATAACCTGAAAGCGTTCTGTGCATGCACAGAGGGTAAAAGAACCCAAATGGTGGCGTCCAGGCGGGTGGGTGAAGTCTCCTGCTTCTGTCGCTACCGGCTGTCCGGCAACCCGCAGGCATGGCCGAACCGGGAGCATTTCACCCCTGCAGTGATGGTGGCACCAAGATGGTGGGCTAGCACGCGCGGCAACCCCTGTGAAGTGGTCGTTCGACCCCCAAAGGGGTCGCGACCCACAGGTTGAGGACCGCTGATGTAGTGAGTTGTGGTTTTTGCCTATAAAGACTCTGAGCATTAGGGGTGGACATAAAGTCTTTGAGGGAAACTTCCCTCTGCCCTTCTTCACAGAATAAAGTTGTGTAAATCAAATATGCACCTTGGTGTGTTCGATTGGGCTTCAGCACCCTGGGCAAGAACTCAGTCTTTGGTTGGACAACACTGGACCCATAACTCCTAGTTCTAGGAGAGACATTCAAGTTAGTCACCTCCTGTTTGGATTATTGCAATGACTTCCTAAATCTACTACTATAAGTTTGGTAACTTGTGTGCCACTTATTGTTATTTTATCTCTGCATTAACTATTGGCTCGTTTTCTTCTTTTCTTCTTATCCTTTCCCCAAAATTATGAATAGTGTCATGTTTAAGCAATAAATGCATACTATATGCTTTCGTTCATTATCATAAGCAAAGCAAAACTTTATTTCTCAATATAGAACAATAGTTCTAAAAGATGGAAATGAAATTGAATTAAAAAAAAACTGAAGTCAAACTATTGATCAATATAATGAATAAAAGTTCTCTTTCCCAGGATATTTGATAATGTGATTTGGTAAACTATAAGAAAGATTTTTTTAAAAAATAAATAAATAAAAGGGACCTAAAATAACTCTATAATGATGTATGGGTGAGAGAGTTGGACACGAAGAAGAGCTGATCAAAAAAGAGTGATGCCTTTGAATTGTGGTGCTGGCATAAATTACAGGTAGTCCTTGTCTTACAACAGTTCATTTAGTGACCATTCAAAGTTACAACAGCACTGGAAAAAATGACTTACGACCGTTCTTCACAGTTACAACCTTTCCAGCATCCATGATCATGTGATCATAATTCAGATGCTTGGCAATTTGTTCATGTTTATGACGGTTGCAGTGTCCTGGGTTCATGTGATCCCCTTTTGTGACCTTCTGACAAGCAAAGTCAATGGAGAAGCCAGATTCACTTAACAACCATGTTACTAATTTAACAACTGCTGTGATTCACTTAACAAATGTAGCATGAAAAGTCGTAACATGGGGCAAAACTCATTTAACAAATTTCTCACTTAGCAACATAAATTCTGGACTCAATTGTGGTCGTAAGTCAAGAACTACTGTATTGCATATACCATGGACAGCCAGAGCAACCAACAGAGAGGTGCTCAATCATATAAAACCAGACACGTCACTAGAATCCAAAATTACATCTGATTTACTTTGGCCATGTCATCCATGCAAATTCATTAGAGAAGTCAATGATGCTTGGAATGGTTAGTGCAGGGGTGTCAAGCTCGATTTCATTGAGGGCCGCATCAGGGTTGTGTTTGATCTCAGGGAGCCGGAGTGGGCGTGGCCAGGGTGGGCATGGCCAGTTCGACGTCATTCGTGTCGGGGGTGCCTATGGTGAACCAAGCGCTCTGCCAGAGAAAACAGGCTCCTGAGCTCCGTTTTCGGCTGCGACAGCCTCCTGCAACACTCTGCCAGTGAAAAATGGAGCTCCATTTTTACTGGCAGAGGCACTGCGGGCCAGATTAAACACCCCATGGGCCAGATCCGGCCCCCGGGCCTTGAGTTTGACACCCCTGGGTTAGTGGATCAAGAAGAAGGGGCAAGCTATCTTGATATAATCAAAACTGATGCAGAGATGAACATCCAACAACTGAAAGAAACTGTGCTTGACAGGGTAGCATGGAGAGTACTTGCTATAAAGTCACCAAGAGTCAGACATTACTGAATGGTTAAAACTACTACTAAAAAGGGACCCGTTTCCCATATTTGTCTGCACTCAGAAGAAGAAGAACCACTTATCTCAGCAGATCGGTTGTGGATGCTCCCTCAGTGGAGGTTTTTAAGAAGAGATTGAATAACCATTTGTCTGAAATGGTATAGGGTCTCCTTCTTAAGCAGGGGATTGGACTAGAAGACCTCCAAGGTCCCTTCCAACTCATTCTATTACTCTGTTATGTCATGATTACTGTATAGAGATCCTTGGATAACTTGACAAATGCAGCCAAAATGTCCACCGCAAATGAAGACCAAATAAATTGGGGGGGAGGGGGGAATGTTCATACCCATTAAAAATGTTTCTGCTGCTACTAGATTTTCTTAGAGATGTTTGGGGCCAAATTCTCCTCTTTCACTCACCCAATGCCTGTACCTCTATGACAGTGATGGCGAACCTATGGCACGCATGCCACAGGTGGCACGCCGAGCCATATCTGAGGGCACGCAAGGCATTGCCCTATGTCAGCTCCAGCATGCATGCGTGCGCTGGCTAGCTGATTTTTGGCATTCTTTTGGGCCGTTTTCGCTCTCCCCAGGCTTCAGGAAAGCCTCCTGAAGCCTGGGGATGGCGAAAATGGCCCAATGGGCCAACCGGAAGTTCACTTGTGTGCTCACCCCCAGCCTCCTTTTCACTGTCAGAGGTTTTCAGGAACTTTGGACAGTTTCAGCCAGGACTTGCACACCTTGGCCCATTTCTTCTGCAGCAAGGTTTTCCTGAAGGCCTCTGCAGCCGATAACAGAGCTCCAGATCGAACCGTAGCTCTGTTATCGGCTACAGAGGCCTTCAGGAAAACCTTGCTGCAGAAGAAATGGGGCGAGGTGTGCGAGGCCTGGTTGCAATTATCTGAAGGTAAGTAGTAGGGCAGCTCCACTTCCGTTATATTTCCGAACTTCCGATTGGCCCATTGGGCGATTTTTCACCATCCCCAGGCTTCAGGAGTCTTTCCTGAACCCTGGTGAGAGCGAAAAACAGCCCAACGGGCCTACAGGAAGTCCAGAGGCTTCAGTGAGGCCTGTGCGCATGCACAGTGGCAGCGGGGATTGTGCGCATGCACGGGGGAAGGCATTTCATTATGGGTGTGGGCACACGCGTGCACGCTATCGCGCGCGCCCACCCTTTTGGCACCCGAGCCAAAAAAGGTTCGCCACCAGTGCCCTATGACCTCTCCTTTTGCACGCATGCTTGTTGATTCAGAGTTCAAAGCGTTGGTGTCTCTCCTCCATGCCATTATCCAAATCATAGTAATTTATTTGTCTCCCTTGATGCTATATCTCCAGAGATTTTTCTGCACACTTTCAGAAGATTTGAAAGCAAGATGTCAATAACATGTTTTCACCTCAATACCACAGTGATGTTTTGTTGACTGAGCTCATAGCATTGGAAAGACGTGAATGCATAATTGGGTCTGGAAAAAGAGAGAGCTGGGAGGTCTTTGAGAACAGTCAGGAGCTGCACTTAGTCCCTTCTCCTTGAGATGTGAAGTCTTGGCAAGACTTTATTATCTGGCTAAGGAAATACCTTGAAACGTCTCTCTCAGAAGAAGGCTTGGCTTTCTTCGACCTTTATCTTGTGTTCTTTGTTCAGAGGTGACATAGTTCTGGAGGCTCAGTCAAGAATACAAGTTGTGTTGTTGCTTCTGCTGCTTTTGTGGCCATAGGCAATCTGGGGGATGCCCCAAGCTAAATGCCTCCTGACTTTGAACAGGGATGAGCTGGGCCCACAGAATCATTACAGGCCAGGAGAGCTTTCAATTGGGGGCATCATCTCTGCAACCAAGAGTAGATTTCGACTTTTAAGTTTCCACACAAGTCCTTCAAGTCAGTTGTCTGGGTAAGTCAATCTCCCTGTGTTAAGGAATTGTGCAGAGTAACCTCTGGGCCCTGAAGGTTTGCACAGTTCACCGTAATGTTGCAGTAGATATGAGTAATGGTTCAGTCAATACACAGATACGTTAAAGTGTATAAAAGTAGTTTACTTAAAGAAATAGCACAGTCCAAATAACAGTCCGAATCATACACGTTCTATCAGTCAGTATTCAGAAGTACAGCAGTCTTCTTACCAGTCTTTCTTTGTCTTAATCATCAAACAAAGATTCTCTACTATCACAGATAGCTAGCTACACACAGAGCTTACAGACACGAAGTCACTCAGCAATGAATCAGCAAAAAGAGAGAGAGAGATAACCATGTTCTCTAGCTCCCTCTTATGGCCGTTACTGCCAGTCAGAATGCACCAATGCATTTAAAGCCATATTACATATATT
>QLTV01003453.1:75294-86890 GCA_003457575.1 Thermophis baileyi
CTATTCTCCAAAGAACTGAGGATAGAAGAAGAAGCAATGGGTGGAAACTAATCAAGGAGAGAAGCACCTTAGAACTAAGGAGAAATTTCCTGACAGAACAATTAATCAGTGGAACAGCTTGCCTCCAGAAGTTGTGAATGCTCCAACATCAAAAAGCAGAGGGAGTCAAACTATTCTCCAAAGCACCTGAAGGCAGGACAAGAAAAAATGGGTGGAAACTAATCTAGGAGAGAAACAACGTAGAACTAAGGAGAAATTTCCTGACAGAACAATGAATCAGTGGAACAACTTGCCTCCATAAGTTTTGAATGCTCCAACATTGGAAGTTTTTAAGAAGATGTTGGATAACCATTTATCTGAAGTGGTGTAGGGTTTCCTGCCTAAGCAGGGGGTTGGACTAGAAGACCTCCAAGGTCCCTTCCAACTCTGTTATTCTATTCTATTCGATTCTATTCTATTCTATTCTATTCGATTCGATTCTATTCTATTCTATTCTATTCTATTCTATTCTATTCCTCCCTCCCTCCCTCCCTCCCTCTTCAATTATGAAATGGTGACATTAACAAAAGAAAAGCAAAATTAAGATCTTCTTCCTGGACAACAAGAACAATTTCACCCAATCAATGCATTTGATAAAAGGACATGCTTAATATGAGATCCTATTCTTGCTCTTTTCAGATGCAGAAAAATGCAACAAATGTACACCAGATCAGCATTCAGACATCAGTCAAGTTCACTGTATTCCCAAGATTGAAAACTACCTTTCTTACAAGGAAGATGTTGGAGTCATCTTGGCTTTCATTGCCTTGTTCCTGTCTTTAACCACAGGCTTTGTCTTGGGGATCTTCCTTAAATTCCTGGAATCACCTATTGTGAAAGCCAACAATCGGGACCTCTCCTACATCCTCCTTGCTTCCCTCCTGCTTTCTTTCTTAACCTCCTTCCTGTTCATTGGAGGGCCAACAAAACCAACCTGCCTTCTCCGACAAATGGCTTTCAGCATAATCTTTTCATCTGCCATTTCTTCAGTCTTGGCCAAAACAGTCACAGTGGTGTTAGCCTTCTTGGCCACAAAACCAGGGAATAAAGTGCAGAGATGGTTAGGGAAGAGCCTGGCCAACTCCCTCATCCTTTGTTGTTCTGGTGTCCAAGTTGTCATCTGCAGCATTTGGTTGGGTACTTATCCCCCATTCCCTGACACTGACATGCATTCTCAATCCAAAGAGATCATCCTACAATGCAATGAAGGCTCTGTCACCATGTTTTACTCTGCCCTTGGTTACATGGGTTTCCTGGCTGCCATCTGCTTCACAGTGGCTTTCCTGGCCAGGAATCTCCCTGGGGCCTTCAATGAAGCCAAGTTGATCACCTTTAGCATGCTAGTCTTCTGCAGTGTCTGGATATCCTTTGTGCCCACCTACCTGAGCACCAAAGGAAAATACATGGTGGCTGTGCAGGTCTTCTCCATCTTGGCCTCCAGTGCTGGCCTGCTGGGCTTCATCTTTTTCCCCAAATGCTATATTATTTTCCTCAGGCCAGATCTGAATACAAAAGAACATGTGATGTCAAAATAACAGTAAAGTGAATTTTGGGTAGGTGTTCTCCAAAATACCAGCTACTAATTCTAGAAATAGTGTTTGACACTTTAGCATTCTCTAAAAAAATAAAATAAAAAGCACCAAGTCCATTTTTTCAACTCTGTTTTTTTAATTGATAGAAATGGATGACTGCTTTATAATAAATATATTTTACTCTTTCCTATTTGCTCCTGAGTGTATAGAGTGTATAGAAAAGGGGGAAAGTGTGCATGCTAAAGGTAAACAAATTGTGATATGAGGTTTTCAGTTAATGCATGTTCCAAAATTCTAGCAGCATATTGAGATTAGAGAAATGTTTAGATTTTTTTTTAAATGTCATTTAGTAAGTACATAACAACATTTGACATTGCAGGACCGAATCTGAGTCAATCACCAGGACCAGAGGTTTATTCTTCCAAGCTTTTGATCTTGTGCTGGAGCCCATCCTCAGGGAACTTCTCTCTCTTCCCAGGAACAAAAATAGCCAGAGAAATGATTGAAGTCTGGGAAATGGGTCCCTTGTCAGTCAACAGAAGTGCTGATTTACCACCAATGTACCAGGTACTCAGGAGTCAAGGGCATGGCAGCACAAGGAAACAACAATCAGTGACTTAAAAGCCAGCCATCAACAACTAAAAGCCACACATAACCAGACCTCATAAATATTATGCATAGAACAATCCAGTGCATATATTCTGGAGAGAAAGAGAAGTTCTCTAAGGATGGGCCCAAAATCTGTTACTAAGAGACACAGTTTTGCCCCATTCTACGTCATTCTACGGCCAAAAAAGCCAACACAGTTCTAGGCTGCATAAACAGAGGGATAGAATCAAGATCACGTGAAGTGTTAATACCACTTTATAATGCCTTGGTAAGGCCACACTTGGAATTCTGCATTCAGTTTTGGTCACCACAATGTAAAAAAGATGTGGAGACTCTAGAAAGAGTGCAGAGAAGACCAACAAAGATGATTAGAAGGACTAGGGGAGACATGATAGCAGTCTTCCAATATCTCAGGACTTCCACAAAGAAGAGGGAGTCAAGCTCTTCTTTGTACCATGAGGCAGGACAAGAAGCAATGGATGGAAACTAATCAAGGAGATAAGCAATCTAGAACTAAGCAGAAATTTCCTGACAGTTGCAACAATTAATCAGTGGAACAACTTGCCTCCAGAAGTTGTAAATGCTCCAACACTGGAAGTTTTTAAGAAGAGATTGGATAACCATTTGTCTGAAGTAGTGTAGGGCAGTGATGGTGAACCTTTGGCACGCGTGCCACAGGTGGCACACAGAGCCATATCTGTGGGCACGCGTTGGCCTATGTCAGCTCCAGCGCGCATGTGCGCACTGGCCGGCTGATTTTCGGCCTTCTGGAGAGCAGGGGAGGAGGTAGTTTGCACCTTCCCCAGGCTTCAGGAAAGCCTCCGGAGCCTGTGATTGGCAAAAAATGGACCCAACGGCCCAACCGGAAGTTCAGAAATGAACTTCCGGTTGGGCCGTTGGGCCATTTTTCAGCCTCCCCAGGCTCCAGAGGCTTTCCTGAAGGCTGGGAAAGGCAAAAACGACCTCCCCCTGCCCTCCAGAAGGCCAAAAATCAGCTGGAATCCGTTCACATGTGCGCTGGAGCTGACATAGGGCAACGCCTCGCATTCCCTCAGATATGGCTCCACGTGCCACCGGTGGCACTTGTGTGCGCATGCGGGGAGCATTGCATTATGGGTGTGGGCATGCGCATGTGCGCTATTGTGCACGCACGCGCCCTTTTGGCACCTGAGCAAAAAAAGGTTCGCCATCACTGGTGTAGGGTTTCCTGCCTAAGCAGGGGGTTGGACTAGAAGACCCCCCCAAGGTCCCTTCCAACTCTGTTATTCTATTCTATTTCTTGCCATGGTTGTTAAGCGAATCATTGCAGTTGTTAAGTTAGTAACATGGTTGTTAAATGAATATGACTTCCCCATTGACTTTGCTTGTCAGAAAGTCTCAAAAGGTGATCACATGACCTTGGACCACTGCAATTCCCATAAATATGAGGTAGTTGCCAAGTGCCTGAATTTCGATCACATGACTATGTAGGATGCTGCAACGGTTGTTAGTGTGAAAAATGATCATCTTCTTTTCAGTGCTGTTGTAACTTTGAATGGTTACTGAATTAACTGTTGTTAGTCAAGGACTACCTGTAATGTATGAAATGCACTGTATTCTATATTTCTTATGTCTTTTTTAAATATTATTTTTCTTCATTTGTTTGTTTTGTATTGTTGGGGTGTTTTTTTTTTTTTGCTGAACATATATTTCTCAAATAAATAAATAAGATTCAGTGCGCCTGAAGCATTTTTATTTCCAAGTCTTGATAGAGACATACCACCACTTTTTAATACATCGTGGAAAGGAAAATCAAACCTTCCACCATTCAAGTATCCCCCCTCTCATGACCTTTTGGTTGAATTCCAGGCAAAAGATTAAAGATTTCACCAAAATTGAAATTAACAAGATATACTTTATACAAGGCTGAAAAAAAAAGACATCAGCCTACTCAAACAAGGGCAATGGCAGCTCAGCAGCTAAGATGCTGGGCTTGGCAGCCCAAGTTCAAGACCCGAGCATCAGGAGACGGGATGAGCTCCCGTCCTCACCTCAGCTCCTGCCAACCTAGCAGTTCGAAAGCATGTAAATGCGAGTAGAGAAACAGGTACCATTTTGGTGGGAATGAAACAGTGCTTCATGATGTCATGCTGGCCACATGACCACGGAAATGTCTTCGAAGAGCTCTGGCTCAATGGCCTTGAAATGGAGATGAGCATTGCCCACCTATAGTTGGCAACAACTAGCGGAGAAAAATCTGCAGAGACTTCTTACCTACTCAAATAAAAAATCTCTTCAGGATATCAAGATTTTCCCCTTTCCACAATAGATTTCCTCATAAAGTCCTTCACTCCCAATGTCATCACCCTGACTCATAAATGATAAACTCACAAGTTCCATAGCATGACTAACTGCCAAGTGCTTCTTCTTCCGCCTTCCAGCTAACTGCATTCTCCAGGAACTCTTAGAAGGTGGGCTCTTGTCAAGCACAGGAAAATCAGGAAGTCCAAGCAGTTCAAATGAATATAAAGGATTATTGCAAACTTATGCTCTCTACAAGAATCTGAACTACTAACAGTCAAAGCAAATAGGCGGTAGGTAAGAATCAATGGAATTCAAGGTGGGCTGGACTTAGATCTCTTGTGGATGTGAAGGGACTCGAGATTGATGATATGTTTCACCCCTCCCTTGAATTCAGCCGGGTCATCTCCTACAGCTCTGTTGCTGTGCTTTCTAGGATCAATAGAAGTGTATTCCTATAAAAGAAGCGTCTCTGGGAAATTGATAGGGAAATTGATCTGCCATACTGCCTGTATTTAGAAATAAATAAATACAGAAATAAACTCTTCCACTTCAAGGGATGGCCTACATCCTGCCTTCTTTAGTTTGGGCTTGCAATGGCGAATTGACCGAGGTGAGTTGGCAGTGGTGAGTTGGCTGCAACGAGTTGTCCCATTCGGCTCTGGCTGGCTTACAACAGTAAAAATGAAAAAAAAAAATGAAAAATTGTAAACATAAAAATAGCAAAGGAATAAAAACAAAAACAAAAAAAACCAAAAAAACAGTGGAAGTACAATCACAGGAGCCGTGGTGGCGCAGTGGTTAGAATGCAGTTTTGCGGGCTAATTCTGCTGACTGGTAGCAATAGCAATAGCACTTAGACTTATATACTGCTTCACAGTGCTTTACAGCCCTCTCTAAGCGGTTCACAGAGACAGCATATTGCCCCCAACAATCTGGGTCCTCATTTTACCCACCTCGGAAGGATGGAAGGCTGAGTCAACCTTGAGCTGGTGAGATTTGAACCACCGAACTGCAGCTAGCAGTCAGCTGAAGTAGCCTGCAGTACTGCACTCTAACCACTGCGCCACCTTGGGCTTGACCCTCACTGGCTCAAGATTGAGTCAGCCTTTCATCCATTCAAGGTCAGTAAAATGAGGGGCCAGATTATTGGGGGCAAATATGCTGACTCTGTAAACGGCTTAGAGAGAGCTGTAAAGCATTGTGAAGTGGTATATAAGTCTAGGTACTATTGCTATTGCTATATGAAATTAAAAAGATGAGCAGAGGGGGAGCAGGAAGGCCAGAAGAGGGGAGGGGGTCAGCTAGTTAGTCCAGCAGCTATCTCCAATGATGTACTACCCTACTGAATCCCCAGGCCAACCGGCAGAGCCATGAAGTCCTTGTAGGTGGAGGCAAATCTCACCCTGGAGTGGGGGAGAGCAGGATGTTCCAGAGAGCTGGCACTACAGCAGAGAAGGGTCTTCTCCTGGATTGTGTTAGTCAGAGTTCCTAGATAGATAGATAGATAGATAGATAGATAGATAGATAGATAGATAGATAGATAGATAGATAGATAGATAGACAGACAGACAGACAGACAGACAGACAGACAGACAGACAGACAGATAGATAGATAGATAGACAGACAGACGACAGACAGACAGACAGACGGATGATAGATCATATATAGATATAGATATAATTATATAGATGATATAGATATGGGATTCAGCCGGTTTGGACCGGTTCGGGCAAACCGGATGTTAATTTTAATCTGGTTCACCGAACCAGTTGTTTCAAGGACTGGCTGACCCTGCCCACCCCGCCCTGCCCCTCCCAGGAGTCTCCACGTGGCCCATTTTGGATGCCAGGTAAGTGCAGGGTCCGCGCGGAGGCTCTGGGAGGGCAAAAAATGGGCCTACTGGAAGTCCGGAAACGGGCCCATTTCCAGCCTCCGGAGGGCCTCCGGAGCCTGGGGGAGGCCATTTTCGCCCTCCTGGAGGCTCGAGGAAAGCCTCCGGAGCCTGGGGAGGGCGAAAATGCCCCCCCTGCCATGGTGCAGGAGGCCTAGTAGGCCACGCCCCCATGGCCACGCCCACCAAGCAACCGGGCAGTGAACCGGTTGCTAAATTTTTTCAATCCCACCACTGGATACTGTAGATATAAAATATATATTACCGGTATATATATTTTCAAAAGTCCCTTCCAGCTCAATTCTGATTGATTCACACACACACACACACACACACACACACACACACACACACACACACACACACGTATATTATATCTATCTTATCTATCATTTATCATATGTAGTCTATTGTCTATTGTCTATCATATAAAATATATCAATCATATATCTATATGGAGATTTGAGAGTTCATGCTAAAGTTGAAAATCTCTCTTGATGGTGGAATGTATCAAAAGATTTCCTAAGGGAAGCTTTGGAGCAATTTGTCCTGTCTCACTTCTTGGCTCATCCTCAAACTTTCCATCCCATCTGTGACTTCTCCCAATGGGCAGCTGCCTGTTGAGTCACTTAGAGTTAAGAGAGATGGTGTCTCTCCTTGTTGCCATTATCCAAATCATAGTGATTTATTTGTTGACTTGGTGCTAAATCTCTAAAGACTATTTTCTTCTTCAGAACTTTCAGATTTCACACAAACACAGCCATAATATCACATCAGCTTTGTTACATAAATGTCTTTGCACTGGAAAATCTTGGGGGACATAAATGCAGAAAGAGAGAACCTTTGGAGGCATTTAGGATAGGCAGGGGCTCCATTTGTTCCCCCATTTAAGACGTTAAATCTTGCTGGACTCTGTCTGGATTAGGAAACCTCTGAAGCTTCTGTTTTGGAATAGCAATAGCACTTAGCAATAGCACTTAGACTTATATACCGCTTCATAGTGCTTTACAGCCCTCTCTAAGCGGTTTACAGAGTTAGCATATTGCCCCCAACAATCTGGGTCCTCATTTCACCCACCTCAGAAGGATGGAAGGCTGAGTCAACCTTGAGCCGGTGAGATTTGAACCGCCGAACTGCAGCTAGCAGTCAGCTGAAGTAGCCTGCAGTGCTGCACTCTAACCACTGCGCCACCTCGGCTCTGGAAGAGGGCTTTGGTTTTTTTCTTCCTACACTTCTTTTTCAAAAGAGACACAGGGCTGGAGACTCGATCAGGAACACAAGTCATGTTGCTGCTTCTGCTACTTCTATGGCCTCCGGCAGCCTGGGGCAGTCTCAGAGCCAAATGCCTCCTGACTCTGAAGAGGGACAAGGTGGATCCAAACAACCATTACAGTCCAGGAGAGTTTCTCATTGGGGGCATAATCTTTGCAACACAGGCTACATTTCGACCACTAAGCTTCAACACAATACCTGTGACTCAATCAAAACAGTAAGTCAATCTTCCTGCACTGCTTTAGAGTCAGTCTATTCCACTCTGATTTCTAAAGTTCCAACCTCTTCTCTTACAATGAATGGTCCCCTTGATCTGCTAATTTTTCTCTCTTTCTGCTCATTTCATGCTTGGGGAATCCATTTTCCATCCTGTAGTTGACGAGCCTCCTTTGAAATTCTCCAATACAATAATCAATAAAGATCTTCTGTTTTTCTTGACTTTGAAGAAGAAACATCAGCTTTCCTTGACACCCTCTGAGCATTGCTGGACTGTGGAAGGAGAAGAGAGGGTGGTTCTTCTCTTCTACCTTTCTCCTTTGCTAGATCAAGGAGACAACATGGGTACAAAAAGGAAAGAAAGTTGAACAGAGCAGAATAACAGAGTTGGAAGGACCTTGGCGGTCTTCTAATCCAAACCCATGCTCAAGCAGGAAACCCTATACCATTTCAGACAAATTGTTCTCCTTAAAAAAACCTCCAGTATTGAAGCACCCACAACTTCTGGAGGCAAGTCATTCCACTGAGTGATTGTTCTAACTGTCAGGAAATTCCTGCTTAGTTCTAGGTTGCTTCTCTCCTTGATTAGTTTCCATCCATTGCTTCTTATCCTGCCTTCAGGTGCTTTGGAGAAAGGTTGACCCACTCTTTTTTGTGGCAGCCCCTTAAATATTGGAACACTGCTATCATGTCCATGCTATCGTGTAAAAGTTGCATTTTTCTCTGTGGTAAAAATGAAATAACCTCCACAGTGTTTATTCCATACCAAAATTCACAAATAAAGTGAAAGAATCTCAGATCAGAATTGATTTTTCTTACATACAGTATGTGAGTCCAATTTAGGTGGAGGCCAGGCACCCTAATCGTACAGTGATTTACATATCACTTAAGTCTCCATTCCAGTAATGGCAATTTAAACATCTCCAGAAATTAATCAATAGAATAGAATAGAATAGAATAGAATAGAATATAAAAGAATAGAATAGAATAGAATAGAATAGAATAGAACAGAACAGAACAGAACAGAACAGAATAGAATAGAATAGAATAGAATAGTTGGAAGGGATCTTTGAGGTTTTCTAGTCCAACCCCTACCCAGGCAGGAAACCCTATACTTTTTCAAACAAATGGTTCTCCAATCTCTTCTTTAAAAACTTCAGTGTTGGAGCAGCTACAACTTCTGGAGGCAAGTTATTTCATTCTAAGTGACAGGAAATTTCTTCTTAATTCTAGTTTTCTTTGCTCCTTGATTAGTTTCCATCCTTTGTTTCTTGTCCTGCCTTCAGGTGCTTTGGAAAATAGGTTGACCCTCTCTTCTTTGTGGCAGCCCCTCAAATATTGGAAGACTGCTATCATGTCACCCCTAGCCCTACTTTTCATTAAACTAGGCATACCCAATTTCTGCAACCGTTCTTCATCTGTTTTAGCCTCCAGTCCTCTAATCAACTTTGTTGCTCTTCTCTGTACTATTTCTAGAGTCTCAACATCTTTTCATTGTCACTGGTAGTTAAAGCTGCTTATTGCATGAGTGTGGTTCTGTGTTCTTTAATGATTCTATATTTGAGAAAATAAATAGCCAAATGGATGGAGAATGAAATTGAAAATCAGTCTAAAATTTTAATCCAGCTATAGGACTACTGACAATATCAAGAATAAGTCAAAGCATATGACGGAATAAACATAAAGCTAATGTGGATTTTAAAAATCATTATGTGAGAAGTGCTACATGAGAGTATGGAATAAGTAGAACTGGAGATACCTTTATGGATCTCAGCATAAGAAACATTCTATAGAATATCCCAAAGGTGCTTTTTCAAGAGGGAACTGAACTTTCGGGGGGGGGGGTTCTCATCCAAGAAGCTTCTTCAGCTCTGACTGGATGCTGAAGAAGCTTCTTGGATGAGAAGTGAAACATCTTCAAAGAAAAACAGAAAATCCAGTTGCCTCTTGAAAAAAGCACCTTTGAGACAACCATGACCTGGATGACTGAGAATCTCCATAGACATTCTATAGAATAGAAACAACAGATAGGAAAAAATGGTTAACAAATTAAGACTTATTAATAAAAGAGGATGAAGAAATTAAGATCAATTTGAGAATAATTGTTTGCAGAAAAACATAGTTTTCAATGCTTCACATCTACACAGGTAAAAGAAAGATTTAATATAGATCAAAAGACAATTGGGGTTGAAAAACAGAAAGAATTCAAAAATGAATTATGTATTCATATGGTGAATAAAAATGTATAAACTGTTTTAAAGATTTGAAACAGAAAAACAGGTTAAAGGATGCTAAATATCCTTTAGGGGTTTTTTGTTTTCTCTCTCTCATTCATTCATTCATTCATTCATTCATTCATTCATTCATTCATTCATTCATTCATTCATTTGCATTTCTATGCCGCCCAACTCCCTAGGGACTCTGGGTGGCTAATTTCTTGCTCCTTCCTTCCTTCCTTCCTTCCTTCCTTCCTTCCTTCCTTCCTTCCTTCCTTCCTTCCTTCCTTCCTTCCTTCCTTCCTTCCTTCCTCTTCTGATTAGTGTTTTATTGTATGTAAACATTATTAATAAATACCAATTTAGCCAAAGCTAATAATAACTAGATTCACTCAGACATAAAATTCATTCAGTTTCTTAAAATAAAATATAAATTGAAAGTATCCAAGAGTTCTCTTCAAATACATCAGTTCTTTGTTTGGAGATTTGAAAAAATCCATCCAAATATATAATGAAACAGCCCCCCCAAACTTCCCACCAAGCTGGATTGAAAATATTATTGTAAAAAAAGTTGTAAATTGTAAATACAATGTTATTTCTATGGATTATATTCTAATACATTCACACTTTCAGGATGACAGATACAGAGTATTCGAAAATGTTATCCTTCTTCTTTGCCATCCAAGAGATCAACCAGAGTCCCAAAATTTCATCCAATGTCACCCTGGGTTATAATATCTATGAAAATTATTTCAGTGTACAAATGACTTCAGAGATTTTGCTGGACCTGCTTTCAGATGGGGAGGCCAATGTTCCCAACTACAGCTGTGGAAGGCAGAGAAACACGGTGGCCGTTCTTGAAGGGGCAGAGACTGGCATCTCCAACCAGATTTCAACTATGTTGGGCACCTACAAAATCCCACAGGTGTGTCTTTGCTGAGAAGACAATTTTAGTCAACGTTCAACTATCCTCTGCTATAAATGAAGAACAAAGTTTTATCATCAGAATTGTATGAATTAAGGATTAGTTAATTAATTATTATTATTAGAGTGCAGAGAAGAGCAACAAAGATGATAAGGGGACTGGAGGCTAAAACATATGAAGAATGGTTGCAGGAACTGGGTATGTCTAGTTTAATGAAAAGAAGGACTAGGGGAGACATGATAGCAGTGTTCCAATATCTCAGGGGCCGCCACAAAGAAGAGGGAGTCAAGCTAATCTCCAAAGCACCTGAGGGTAGGACAAGAAGCAATGGGTGGAAACTAATCAAGGAGAGAAGCAACTTAGAACTAAGGAGAAATTTCCTGACAGTTCGAACAATTAATCAGTGGAAAAACTTGCCTCCAGAAGTTGTAAACACTTGAAGTTATTAAGAAGAGATTGGACAACCATTTCTCTGAAATGGTATAAGGTTTCCTACCTAAGCAGGGGGTTGGACTAGAAGACCTCCAAGGTCCCTTCCAACTCTAATTCTATTCTATTCTATTCTATTCTATTCTATTCTATTCTATTCTATTCTATTCTATTCTATTCTAT
>QLTV01003453.1:87991-112653 GCA_003457575.1 Thermophis baileyi
CTTTTCTTTTCTATTCTATTCTATTCTATTCTATTCTATTCTATTCTATTCTATTCTATTCTATTCTATTCTATTCTATTCTATTCTATTCTATTCTATTCTATTCTATTCCGAAGGTTCTATCTAGTGGGAGAGAAGTATATGAGCAGACACATCTCCTCCCTGGCAAATTTCCATACTGTGTATCTCTGTTGGCTGAACAAAATGCTCCACTGGAGTGAGTAGAGAAGCAATGAAAGACCATAATGACCAGAGATGGCCCTTCATTGCAGGGAGTAGAATAATTCCTTCATTAGGACCAGATGTTTGGATTTATGGGTCTCAAATAAAATAGCATCTCCCTTTTTTTGTCCTTTTCAGATCAGTTACAGTTATTTTTCCCAGATTTTGAGTGACAAAACTCAGTTTCCTTTCTTCTACTCAGTGCTCCCTGCCGAAGGAATCCTATACCCCGGGATGGTCAAGCTGCTTCTCCATTTCAGGTGGACCTTGGTTGGTCTGATTGCTCCAGACACTGAGAATGGACAAAGTTTCATGAGGACATTGACTGCCATGCTGATCAGGAGTGGCATTTGTCCAGTTTTATCGCAAACCTTTCCCAGAACGCTTCAGAAACTGATTTTAGATTTTGAGTCATTCCACAATTGGAGAAAAGTCAACATCTTTATTTTCAATGCAGACTATACTTCAATCAAAACAGGGTTTGATATTTTAATTAGGGTCTATGAATCCTTTACTGCATCTCTTAGAGGAAAAATCCTGCTCACCACCATCCGCTGGGACTTCACTATTTATTTGATGGAAGAGGACTTTCCCCTTCGATACATCCATAGCACTTTTTCCTTTCTAATGAGCAACATTAAACTGCTAGACTATCGTACATTTTGGAAGTTATATTTTTCTGCAAGACGTTTCGCAAGGAACTCCTTCCTGTGTTCCTACGCCAAGGGTGCCTTTTCGGTGAAAGACTTTCGACGGTGTAGACAGAAAGAAGAACTGGAGGCTATGAGGAAAGAAGAGATGGACCGGATCCTAACTCTGGATAACTATTTCATTTACAACACCATTTGGGCTGTGGCACGAGCCTTGAATGCAGCTTATTTATCCAGATCCAGATCCAGAAGGACAATATTCAAAGATGGTAAAAAGCTGGAAACTCCAATGTTGAAGTCATGGCAGGTATTTCGTTTCTATTTCTTGCTCTCCCTTTTGCATTTGTTTCACTCAGCTCATTTCTTTTGCAATATATTCTTTCTTAATACCTTCTTGGTAAATATAGAGAGCCGAGGTGGCGCAGTGGTTAGAGTGCAGCACTGCAGGCTACTTCAGCTGACTGCTAGCTGCAGTTCGGCAGTTCAAATCTCACCGGCTCAAGGTTGACTCAGCCTTCCATCCTTCTGAGGTGGGTAAAATGAGGACCCAGATTGTTGGGGGCAATATGCTAACTCTGTGAACCGCTTAGAGAGGGCTGTAAAAGCACTATGAAGCGGTATATAAATCTAAGTGATATTGCTATTGCTATATTTTTTCTATATTTTTTTCTTTGAATTTTTTTTTTTTACAAGCAAGAACACTACGGTGGCCAACACAGTCTAACAAAAAGTATTGTCTGACTTAGGCAGTCGAATACAGGTAGTCCTCCACTTATGACCACAATGGAGCCCAACATTTATGTTGCTAAGTGAGAAATTTGTTAAGTGAGTCTTGCCCCTTTTTACGACCTTTCTTGCCACATTTGTTAAGTGAATCGCTGCAGTTGTTAAATTAGTCACACAGTTATTAAGTGAATCAGGCTTCCCCATTGACTTTGCTTCTTAGAAAGTGATAAAAGGTGATCACAAGACCCCAGGATACTGCAACCATCATAAATATGAGTCAGTTGTCATGCATCTGAATGTAAATCACATGACCAGGTAGTACAGGGAATGCTGCGACGGTCATAAGTGTGAAAAATGGTCATAAGTCATTTTTTTTCAGTGTTGTTGTAACTTTGAACAGTCAGTAAGTGAACTGTTGTAAGTCAAAGACTACCTGTACTTCTGACCTCCTTCACTTCTCAGGCTACCATGCTGCCCCAGGGTAGCATTTGCCCCAGATGTCTATGGAGATTCTCAGTCATCCAAGTCATGGTTGTCCAATGGTTTGAAAGAGGGGGTCAAAGATGCAATCTACATTAAGAATGAACAACCCTCTCTCAACAGAGGGGTAGAGATATTTATTTATTTATTGTAATTTGTCAAACAGAAACGAAAACAGGAATAATATAAAAATACAATGACAGCAAAGGTGGGTTCCTCCCAGTTCGGACCAGTTTGCTCAAACCGGTAGCAACCTGCTGGTGATGTCATGATGACATCACGGATCCGGTTCGGTCAGTGCCGGTCCATGGGCGCCGCCATCTTTTTTTAAAAAAAATTTTAAATTTTTTTTTGAATTTTTTGAATTTATTTTTTGTTCTGCGCATGCGCAGAAGCCGAGTTTCCGGCACTGTGCATGCATCGCCATCTTGTTTTCGGCATTTTGGGGTTTATTTTATTTTATTTACCATGCCCACGAGGCGCGCACGCGGCCACGTGGCGCGGCCACGTGGCGCGGGAGGACACGAACTGGCAGAGAGGTAAGCTAGAACCCACCCCTGAATGACAGGGACAATAAGCACGTTAGTGCACTTATGCATGCCCCCTTTACAGACCTCTTAAGTACGAAGTGAGGTCCACGGAAGTCAATTTGTGACTAAAACTGTGAAAATTTGTAGCTGAGACAACTGGATCAGGTAAAGCATTCCAGACTTTGACAACTCTATTACAGAAATCATATTTCTTACAGTCAAGTTTAGAAAGATGTACATTGAGTTTAAAGCGGTTGTTTATTGAATTTAAAGTGGTTGTTCGCATGCGTATTATTGCGATTAAAACAGAAAAAGTTATTTACAGGTAAAACATTACTACGTACAATTTTGTATGCAATACCTAAGTCTGACCGCAAGCGACACAATTCCAAGTTATCCAAACCAAGAATTTCGAGCCTAGTAGCATAGGGTATTCTATTATGTACAGAAGATTGCAAAGCTTTTCTCGTAAAGTACTTCTGAACCCGCTCGATTGTACTAATGTCAGCTATATGGTAGGGATTCCAAACAATTGAACAGTTCTCTAAAATTGATCTAGCGTAAGTTTTATAAGCTCTAGTTAGCAATACAATGTTTCCAGAAAAGAAGCTTCATAGAATTAAGTTTACAACTCTTAGTGCTTTTTTAGCAACGCTGTTACAGTGAACTTTAGAGCATAGATCGTCAGAGATAAGTACACCTAGGTCCTTAACAAAGTGAGGGTCATCTGTTAGATCAATACCACCTAGCTTATACTTGACATTCTGATTACGTTTACCAATATGTAAGGCAGGGCATTTATTAATTGAATAATTAATATGGCACCACCGATATCCTGCTTACAACACAGTCCTTTCAGCAGTTCCAAGAAGCAGTTCCATTTGCACCATTCAGGTGATCCTGAGGGCACAGATAAACCTCCAAGTGGCCTCAATGACTCCCAGAAAGAGTGCTAATGACCAGATGACTGCAGGGAATATAAATCCTTCCATTCTCCATCATTGCCAGAACTGAAGAAGCTTCTTGGATGAGAAGGGAAATGCCTTCAAGCAAAAACAAAGGAAGTCCAGTTGCCTTTTGAAAAAGCACCTATGGGACATTTGCCCCCAAATGGAGGTCCTTCCTTGGCTAAGAACCCCTTTGATTCTTCTTCCCTTGCTCTGAAGATGACCCTCAATAGCATCAGAGTCATCAAAGGCCCTTGTCAAACAGCAGCAAATGGAGAAACATCTTTGGGCCAAGGAGCTAAGTAAACTGAGGCCAGGTCTGAAGGTAAAGGGTTGGACTGGGAAAAAGTATAGAAGAACCAAGAATGAAGAATGTGTTGTGGTCCGCCAGCGGCCTGTGCAGCTGGCGACAGAGCCGGACAGCGAGGAGGCTGGTGTTGTGATTCGCCAGCGGCCTGTGCAGCTGGTACCAGAGTTGGTCAGCGAGGAGGCTGGAGAAGGCTCAGTGCCAGAGGCAGGGATTCAGCCAGGGCCTTCAGAACCTCCAGAGGCTGCCATGAGTGAAGAAGAAGAAGAGAAGGAGGAGCCTGTTCTCAATACGTGCGTGCGCAGAGCTGCCAAAAGTCAGGAATGGCTCCTGAGGAGAAGGACTACTCGGGAGTAAGGCTTGGGGATAATTGGCCACTCCAATAGCCTATTTAAGGGATGAAAATGACTGAGGAATTTGCAAGAAACAACTCCATTCATTCCCACATCTTGTCTTGCAATTCAAGCCTCCGTTTTCTGTTCCTGTTTGAACTTGGCAAAGTCTCCTGCAAACTGTTCCTTGGCAGTTTGCCTATGAAGAGCAAGGTGTGTGTGTTATCTCCTGTTACATGAAAGACTTTTAGTCAGACTTGTTTGATTTCGGCTCGGACTTATGCGGACTGCTAATTACACTAATTAGCAGCCGTTGAAAAGACTTATTTTACTTTATTTGAACTCTGAAAGACTGCTAATGCAAACAATTAGCAGCTGTAAACAATAAAAAGAGGTTTGTGAGATGCTACTTGTGCTGTGTGCGTTTATCAGGAAGCCGGGTCAGAACAGAATGTTCCATAAAACTGCAAGCAGGTGACCTTAACTGGTAAAAGAAATAATCCTTTACAGTGAAGATCCGAGGTCTATCCTCCATACCAAGTGACCCATCTATTACCTCAATGAATTTAATAAGCATAGTATACTAGTAGAACAAAGACACCCATAGTAATCCTCAAAGCAAGCCAAGATACTTCTCATAATGTGCTGTCCATTGATCTGGAAACCTCTTGTTTAAGGTATTGGTTCTTTGCAGGAAATTTTATTTCATTTTGGCTTCAGTGGCGGATTCTTTTCAGTGTGCTTGTGCATATTTGCTATTGGACCTCAATAGCACACTTGCATGTATCTTTTCCTAGATTTCCCATTGGTTTTCCAAACTCAGCAGTGAAAATTGTGAATGGGACAGACGAAGGATATCTATTCACCATACTGGTTTTGAAAGGAATTGCAAGTTTCTTGAGACATTTTACATGGTTTTTATTCTGTAGTCCTCAGTATATTTCCTTCATTCCAGTTCAAATGTAAGGGTCCTTGTTGTAGAGAGTTCTATGTCCTTTGTAAACATCACTCGTTTTCTCCTCTATTCCAGCTTCATTCTTTCCTTCAAACTTCTCAGTTTTATAATAATTGCATCAATGGGGTGTATTTGAATGAGAAAGGAGAGCTGGTAGCAGACCTTGCCATTATAAACTGGATGATATTAGCCAATAAATCTGTCAGCAGAGTGATATTTGGGGATCTAGAAAAACCGGGATTTTTGGACGTGAAGTTTACAATCAAGGAAACAGCTCTTGCAAAGATGGAACTGTTGAAGAAGGTGGGAGAAAAGATTTCATCCAGCTCTTTCTGAATGTCTTAAAAAGAGGATTCAACTGTGTGCGGCATACTGCTTCCTTCCTTCCCTCCCATATTTGGGTATACCAGGTGATCTTGAGAAAAAACATATAATCCCTCCCCTGGTTCAGCTGATAAGGGAGGAGAGCCTGTGGCTTAGAAGGTTAAAGCAACTGCCTGATAGGCAGGCAGCCCAGGTTCGAATCCTAATAAGGGTATGGCTAGCTGATGAGTGCTAAATAGCTTGAAATAGATCTATACTAGTCTCCCTTTATTTATTTATCAGTAAAAAATTTATATATAGTATAACTGGTTTGTCGTGAATGCGACTGTCTGAGGGCCCCTGGAGTGGGGCTGAAAGGCAAAAGGAAGCAGTATGCTCCCTCCCATATTTGGGTATACTACCCACAGGTCGCAACTACCGGTTCGCCCAAACTGGTCTGAACCGGCAGCAGCCCACCATCTGATCATAATATATATGTAAAAGATAATAAAAAAACAGTCAACAGGTTAGCCCAAAGATTACAATAATTTTCTGTTAACCATCTGTTATTGTATTTAACATGTAGAAAGTCCACAGTTAAGCTAACTAGTCCATTGTCCCTAATCAAAGCAATTAGTTTCACCATCTCTGCTCACTCAATTTTAAAATCCATTCTTCAACAGTCGTCATCTCTTTTCCTTTCCAGTGCTTGGCAAGTATAATCCTCACAGTGGTCACCATGTGTGGATGTCATCACTGTTTTCCAAAGCAGTCAACAACTTTGGTTAGATGTTCAGTGATCCATGAGAAATATGTTCCTTAGCTATTCCAGTTAAATTGTTTATCCGTGAATTAAATCATGAGGCAACATGATTCACTTTACCAAGGCAGAGAATCCCTCAAAATTTCCCTCACGTATGCAAATAGAAAATTTAAAGTAAATTTGTACTGTGGGAAAAATTGCAAGCGAAAATAAATAGGAAAACAACAAGAGGTATGATGAGTTCCAGGTTGTTCAAAGGCTTCATACTTAGCAAAGCTAAGCCATGAACTGGAGATTCCCAAACCCTTCATCCTTTGCTATTTTTCCAAAATAAGCTCATTTTCAGTGTACTCTTCCTCTCTCTATTCAGCCCCTGCCTCCTTCCAGGTGTGTGGAAAGCTGTCCTCAGGGATTCATGAAGGTGGCTCAGGATGGAAAGCCCATCTGTTGCTACAACTGTCGTCTTTGTGCAGAAGGAACCATCTCCACCAAGGAAGGTGGGTGACAGAAGAAGAAAAAGCAGACTTTCAGGAGGACCATATACCCTGACCAATGAAAGTGTATTTTGAAAGGCTTTAAAAAAAATCTTTATAAATTATAAATTTATTTCATAGTGAATTATACGAAAAATTCTTGAGGCTAAACTGAAATAGGATATTAAATGATACAGTACAAGTGAAGCTTGACTATTATGAAAGATGTGGCATCTCTTGTTCTTTATCATTTACAATGAAACTTTTAATGAATGAGAGGCTCAAGATCCAGAAGGACCTTGACAGACTGGAACGCTGAGCCCTAGATAAGCAAAATGCAGATATGCCTTTTGATATCCTCATTCCGTATCCAGCTCATCCCGAAGAGCAGCTGCACCTACCTTTGTTTGCTCCATGGAAAAAGTAGTGTTTTTCACTTCTGCTGATAGAACCGCGATGGCGAACCTATGGCACGCGTGCCACAGGTGGCACTCGGAGGCTTCTCTGCTGCCACTGAGCTCTACCGCGCATGCCCACATGCGCCTCCCGCCGGCCAGCTGATTTTCGAGTCTCTGCAGCGCTGTTGTTTAATCAAAATGCAGTTAAAACACTATACAAGCCATCGAGAATATAACTATATCCAACAGGAACAGGAAGTGCCTCACAGGAGCAGATAGAAGTAAATCCTAGAGAGGCAGGAAATGCATCACTGAACAATGGAGATGAATGCTAGAGAGGAATACAGCTGCATACAAGGCTGACATAACACCTGTAAAAGCGTAGGCATGCGCGGGGGGGGCGTGCGGGGGGGGGGGCAGCTTCCCCCCTGCACCCCTTTTTTTGTCCCAGGAAGCTTCAAGGAGGCCTGTTAGGCCCAAAATGGGGTGCGGGGGGGGTCGCGCACGCATGTGCAGGGGGGCGGGGCGTGCATTGTATTATGGGTGTGGGCATGCACATGTGTGCTGTCCTGCGTGCGCGCACCCTTTTGGCACGCGAGGACAAAAAGGTTCGCCATCACTGTGATAGAAGTACTTTATTCCATTGTAGAAAGGGCGATCTTTCATCCTCCAAAGCACTGACAAAAGGCTGAACTTCAATTTCCAACAGGTCCAGCAGTGTAAAAATAAAATGCTGGACCTTCCTTCTTTCCTTGGTATCTCCCTCCCTCCCTCTCTTTTGACAATTTCACAGATGAAATTATGACATTAAAAAAGAACAGGATAACAACATTAAGAACTTCTAGCTGGAGGAAAATGAAGAAACATACTAACTTCATCCACACAAAATCATTCACACCAACCATAGTTTCACCCACAAAATGCATTTCATTGAAGGACATCTTTTATTTATTATTTATTATTTTTATTATTTATTTATTTATTTGTCAAACACGTGTATGATAACAGATATAGGTATAAACATGATTATGAATACAGGATAAGGATACGAATAAATGGAGACAGTAGGACAGGGACGGTAGGCACGTTGGTGCGCTTATGCACACCCCTTTACAGACCTCTTAGGAATGGGGTGAGGTCCACGGTAGACAATCTAAGGTTAAAGTTATGGGGGTTTGGGGAAGTAACTACAGAGTCGGGTAGTGCATTCCAGGCATTGACCACTCTGTTGCTGAAGTCGTATTTTCTGCAATTGAGTTTGGAGCGGTTTACCTTACGTTGGTATCTATTGTTTGCCCATGTATTATTGCGGTTGAAGCTGAAGTAGTCATTGACAGGTAGGACATTGTAGCAGATAATTTTGTGTACTACGCTTAAGTCAGACCGAAGGCGATGTAATTCTAAGTTGTCTAATTCCAAAATTTCAAGCCTGGTGGCATAAGGTATTCTGTTGTGAGCAGAGGAGTAGAGTACTCTTCTCGTGAAATACCTCTGGACTCGCTCAATTGTATTAATGTCCGATATTCAGTGGGGGTTCCAAGCAGATGAGCTATATTCGAGAATTGGTCTAGCAAAGGTTTTTTATGCCCTGGTTTGCAGTACAATATTACTGGAGAAGAAGCTTCGTAAGATTAGGTTAACAATTCTTAATGCCTTTTGGCAATTATGTCACAGTGAGCTCTGGCACTTAGTTCATTTGAGATGAGTACTCCAAGGTCCTTGACAGAATGAGGGTCATCTACGAGGTCATATGCACCCAGCTTGTATTTGATGTTCTGATATTTGTTGCCAATGTGTAAGACAGAGCATTTGTTGGTTGATATTTCGAGTTGCCAATTGTTTGACCATTCTGACACATAGTCAAGGTCTCTTTGTCGGGCAACAGCATTGTCAGTGGTGTTGAATAGTTTTACATCATCAGCGAAGAGAACGCAGTTGTTTATGATATGATCGCAAAGGTCATTTATGTAAAGTATAAAGAGTGTGGGTCCTAAAACGCTGCCTTGGGGGAACACCGCCATTAACAGGTGCAGGGTTTGATAGGGTGCTCCCTATTTTGACTACTTGTTGTCTGTTTGACAGGAACGCAGTTATCCATTTATGCAGGGATCCGGAAATGCCATAAGATTTGAGTTTTAAAAGTAGTTTGTCGTGTACCACTGAATCAAAGGCTTTGCAGAAGTCTATGTAAATTGCATCTATTGCTTTACCCTGGTCGAGTTGTGTAGTCCATATGTTTTTGCAGTGTAAGAGTTGCAGATTACAGGACAGATTTTTCCTAAAACCAAACTGCTTGTTAGAGAGTAGGTTGTTTGTCTCTAAGTGGAGGGTAATGGATTGGTTTGTGATTGATTCCATGACTTTGCAGGTGATGCAACATAATGAGATTGGTCTGTAATTTTCAACTAGGCTGGGGTCTCCCTTTTTGAAAATAGGGATGACCGTGGCTAGTGACCATACATTGGGCAAGGAGCTGGTTCTAAAAGATATTTCATAGATTATGCTTAGAGGTTCTGCTATGACGGTGGAAAGCTTTTTTAAGAAGTAGGCACATAATCCATCAGGGCCAATAGATAGAGATGGTTTTAGGCTGCGTAGTGCTTTTTCAACGTTGTCTTCTGTAAAATCGATATGTAGTAGATCGTTGCAATTAGTTGTGGTACGACTAGGAAATGTGGGGCATGAGCTATTGCTGTTTACAAAGACTGAACCGAAGAACGCATTGAAGAGGTTGGCCTTTACGGTTTCATCATTACAGTCTTTCCCGTTAGGCCCTTTTAGGGGAGGGATGGTTCTCGAGTCTTTAAGTTTAGATTCTACTCTTGCTCTTTTTCAGATGCAGAACAATGTACCAAATGTTCAGAAGATCAACATCCAAACAACAATCAGGATCACTGTATTCCAAAAATTATAAACTACCTTTCTTATAAGGAAAATCTGGGGATCATCCTGACTTCCATTGCCTTGTTCCTCTCTTTAACCACAGGCTTTGTCTTGGGAATCTTCATTAAATTCCTGGAAACACCAATTGTCAAAGCCAACAACCGGGACCTCTCCTACATCCTCCTGGTCTCCCTCATGCTTTCCATATTGACCACTTTCTTCTTTATTGGCCATCCACGGAGAGTGACCTGCCTCCTCCGACAAACAGCTTTCAGTGTCATCTTCTCAGTAGCCATTTCTTCAATCTTGGCCAAAACAATCACAGTGGTATTTGCTTTCTTGGCCACAAAACCAGGGAATAAGATGCAGAGATGGCTGGGGAAGAGCTTTGCTAATACCATCATCCTTTCTTGCTCTGGTCTCCAAGTTGTCATCTGCACCATCTGGTTGAGCATCTTTCCTCCGTTTCCTGACACTGACATGCACTCCCAACCTAGAGAGATCATCATACAGTGCAATGAAGGCAGTGTCACCATGTTCTACTCTGCCCTTGGGTACATGGCTTTTCTGGCTGCTGTTTGTTTCACAGTAGCTTTCCTGGCCAGGAATCTACCTGGAGCTTTTAATGAAGCCAAGTTGATCACCTTCAGCATGCTGGTCTTTTGCAGTGTTTGGGTGTCCTTTGTGCCTGCTTACCTGAGCACCAAGGGGAAGTATATGGTGGCTGTGCAGGTCTTCTCCATCTTGGCTTCAAGCGCTGGCCTCCTGGCCTGCATCTTCATCCCCAAGTGCTACATCATTGTGCTCAAATCAGATCTGAATACAAAAGAACAAATGATGTTGAAATGAAATATAAATGACTTTATAGATATCTCTTCTTCTATTCTCTATTTAGTAATTGCAAAGTACAGTAATAGATATATCAACCCAACTAGATAGTCTTGTAGAAATAGGTAGGTAGAAATCATAGTGATGGATAAATGTAATGGACTATCATTTGTAATGAATATTTTCTCTTTTTTTAAGCCAAAACCATATATATCAGTGGTTCTCAACCTTTCTAATGCCGCGACACCCCCGCGACACCCCCCCCCGCTGCCGCAACCCACCCCCACCCCCGCGCCCCCAGCCCCACCCCCTCCCCGTGCGGGAGGAGGTGACAAAGGGGGGGGGGCCCCAGAGGCTTCGCCCACCTGCCCGGATGCTGCCATTTGGGTTCTTTTACCCTCTGCACATGCATAAAGCATTCTGCACATGTGCAGAGGGTAAAAGAACCCAAATGGCAGCGTCCGGGCAGGTGGGCGAAGTCTCCCGCTTCTATAGCTACCGGATGTCCGGCGACCCACAGGTACGGCCGAACCGGGAGCATTTCACCCCTGCAAGTGACGGTGGCACCAAGATGGCGGGCTAACGTGCACGGCGACCCCTGTAAAATGGTCATTCGACCCCCAAAGGGGTCGCGACCCACAGGTTGAGAACCGCTGATACATATGAATAATATAAAAAGAAATGAAAGGAAAATGAAATAGAAAAGCAATAAAAGGACCAAGCTTATATTTTTTTTCATTTATAAATCATATAGGAAACATATTATTTGTAAATATATATGAAATGATAACTATTTGAATAAAGCTGACTACATTTCATTGTAATCATTGCAACATAATCTAAGATTGTAGGCTATTCATAACTTTCTAATTTTGAAAGACTAATGTCTTTTTAATGATAATTCTAATAGGAGTATAATTCCAAAGAATATGTCAAACAAAATTATCCACTATCTCCAATTGTTTACAAATGGAAGAAGCACAAAGAATTGTTGTGTTCTAGATAATTGTCATTAAATGTTAGCTTTTTGTTAAAATGTTTCTTACATTTATGGTTCTTGTAAATAAGACTCAGTTAATCTCCTTCCAAACACACTCAAACTTGTAGGATGCAGTCTGAGTCCCTCACTGGGATGATGGACTCACTAAGGGGCTGCGGTGGCTCACATGGTAAGTCGCTGGGCCTGCGCACCGCTGAGGTCGGCGGTTCGATTCCCATGAGCGAATAAACTGCGTAGGGACAAGACAGGACTCTCCCCCAATTGCCTACTGGCATTCAGGCGTCCTGCGGGTAAAGATAACACCACCCAAAAAAATTCCTTTCACAGAGGCAGCCAGCCACCTCGGTGATCCCTGGCTAACATGTGCCATATGCTAAAAAAATCCCAAACAAACTGGGATCAGAGGATTAGTCTTCCAAGTGTTTGGACTCATGCTGGAGCCCATCCTCAGGGAACTTCTGACTCTCCACACTCAAACTTGTTCTGCACTGTAACCCTGAACATTCTTACTATTCATAGTGATATATTTCAAAAACTGAAAAAAGGATGGATATGATGAACACCAAGAGATGTCCTCTTCCAGATGACATGAGATCATAGCAGATGGATTATCTTTTAACAGAATAGTCTAGTCCAACCCCCTGCTCTGGCAGGAAACCCTATACCATTTCAGACAAATGGTTGTCCAATCTCTTCTTAAAAACTTCCATTTAAGATTAACCTCATTGTCATCTTTCTATATTTTCAAACAATGGAGTACATAGTGAATATTATTTAAAATTGAATGAGAGTCAAACTTAGAATTACCAGTCAAAAGCCTTTTAAAGGGAAATGCCTGCTGAATGGTCTTTCCCAAGGTCTGCCAGTTTCCTCTTGTCTCAGCCCCAAAGGTGCTTTTCCAAAGTCCAATTGCCTTTTGGAAAAGCACCTTTGGGACAACCATGATCATTCTTGAATGATCAAGAATCTCCTTAGACCAGTGGTTCTCAACCTTCCTAATGCCATGACCCCCCCGTGACCCCTGTCCCGCCACCATGACCCCTGCTCTGCCCCCTCCCCATGTACGATGATGTGACAAAGGGGGCGTGGCACCAGGGGTGAAATGCTCCCGGTTCAGGCCTGCCTGCGGGTCGCCGGACAGCTGGTAGCGATGGAAGCGGGAGACTTCGCCCACCCGCCCGGACACCACCATTTGGGTTCTTTTACCCTCTGCGCATGCGGAGGGTAAAATGGCGGCATCCGGGTGGGTGGGCGAAGTCTCCCGCTTCCGTCACTACCGGCTGTCCGGCGACCCACAGGCACGGCCGAACTGGGAGCATTTCACCCCTGCTGACGGTGGCACCAAGATGGTGGGCTAGCGTGCGTGGTGACCCCTGTGAAAGGGTCATTTGACCCCCAAAGGGGTCGCGACCCACAGGTTGAGAACCGCTTCCTTAGACACTCTGGTCTCAGACACCTTCCTAGGTGGAGATGGTTCCTTCTGTGCAAGGGACCTTGGAGTCCTAGTGGACAATCACTTAAATATGAGCCAGCAGTGTGTGGCAGCAGCCAAAAAAGCTAACACAATCCTTGGTTAATCAAATCTTTAAATCCATATCATGAACAACTGTCTTCAAGAATTACTTTATTTTAAACATGCTAGAAAAGCAACAGGGAGATGAAACAGGAAGACTTAGACAAGGGAATAGAAGGGGAACTCATCAGATTTGCAGATGACATTAACCTAGCAGGAATAGCCATCACCACAGAAGACAAGCTCAGGATCCAAAAAGATCTTGACAGACTTGAACAATGGGCCCTATTCAACAACATGAAATTTAATGTGGAGAAAAGCAAGGTTTGACACTTATGCAGGAAAAAACAAAAGTACAAGTACAGATTAGATGAAACTTGACTCAAAAACAATAATTGTGAGAGGGACCTTGGAGTCCTAGTGGATGATGACTTAAATATGAGCCAGCAGTGTGCAGCAGTGGCCAAAAAAGGCTAATACAATCCTTGGTTGTATAAACAGAGGCATAGAATCAAAATCACGTGAAGTATTAGTACAGCTTTATAAAGCCTTAGTAAGACCACACCAGGAATACAGCATCCAGTTTCGGTTAGCATTTATTTTTATTTTATTTTTATTTTAGCAAAATTTGTATGCCGCCCAATTCCCGAAGGACTCTGGGCGGCTATGTTACAAAAAGAGGTTGAAACTTTGGGGGAAAAGTGCAAAGAAGAGCAAGTAAGATGATTAAAGGCCTGGAGACAAAAACTTATGAAGAACAGTTGTAGGATTTGGGCTTGGCTAATCTAGAGAAAAGAAAGACTAGGGGTGATATGATAGCAGTATTCCAGTGTTTGAGAGGTTGCCATAAAGAGGAGGGGGTCAACTTATTTTCCAAAGTACCAGAGGGCAGGATAAGAAACAATGGATGGAAAGTAATCAAGGAGAGAAGCAACCTGGAATTAAGGAGAATTTTCTTAACTGTAAGAACAATTAATCACTGGAACAGTTTGCTATCAGAAGTTGTGGGCGTTTGGACACCTAACATCAAAAACGTCATCAAAAAAGCACAACAAAGAATGTTCTTTCTGCGCCAACTCAGGAAGCTCAAACTGCCCAAGGAGCTGCTAATACAGTTCTACAGAGGAATTATAGAGTCTGTCATCTGCACCTCTATAACTGTCTGGTTTGGTTCTGCAACCCAACAAGACAGACACAGACTTCAGATGATAATCAGAACTGCAGAAAAGACAATTACTGCCAACCTGCCTTCCATTGAGGACCTGTATACTGCACGAGTCAAAAAGAGGGCCATGAAAATTATCACCCATCTCCTCCCACTTATGACTGCAGGACTGTAACTTGTTGCTTGTATCCTTACGATTTATATTAATATTGATTGTTTTGTGATTGCTTATTTGTACCCTATGACTATCATTAAGTGTTGTACCTTATGATTCTTGACGAATGTATCTTGTCTTTTTATGTACACTGAGAGCATATGCACCAAAGACAAATTCCTTGTGTGTCCAATCACACTTGGCCAATAAAGAATTCTATTCTATTCTATTTCATCACTGGAGATTTTTAAGACGACACTGGACCGTCACTTTTCTGAAATGGTATAGGGTCTCCTGCTTGAGATTGGACTAGAAGACTTCAGATGTCCCTCCCAGCTCTATTCTGATTGATTGAAGACAGTTGAAGCAGCACATGGGTTTTCCTTCCTGGGCCACCTTCATAAATCCTGGATGATAGCTTTCCACACATCTGGAAGGAGGCATGGGCTGAACAAAGAGAGGAAGAAAATCCAGAAAAGAAATGAACCTTCTACAATCCATTTTGTGAATCAGCACTGGTCAGAAGCAGGAAGTTACAAAATCCGCTTTCTGAGGTTTTCTTAAAATGTTAGGACAGAACATAGATTATATACAAAAATGTTTTCTGTCTTCATCTTTCCAGAAATTGTTCTAACCATTTTTCATTTTTCATTCAACATTGGAAGTTTTTAAGAAGATGTTGGATAACCATTTGTCTGAAGTGGTGTAGGGTTTCCTGCCTAAGCAGGGGGTTGGACTAGAAGACCTCCAATGTCCCTTCCAACTCTATTATTCTGTTTCTGTGTTCATTTTTTTTTCAGGATCAAAATAGCTACTAATGGAATAATTTTTTGTTTAGGTAGACAGAATGTCTATCCTATTCTATTCTATTCTTTTCTATTCTATTCTATTGATTCCCCTAGAAAAAAAGCCTAAGTCATCCGCGAACACCTGTATTTTATATTCTTCTTTTTTATTTTTACTCCTTTTATTCCTTGTTCTTGTCTAATATGTGCTAACAATACCTCTAACGAAAGAATAAAAAGTAAAGGTAACAGCAGGCATCCCTGTCTTACACCCTTAGCTATATTAAATTTCCCTGTTATTTCCCCATTTAGTATTACGTTTGCCATTTGAATAGAGTATGTTGCAGTTATCATCCCCACAAATTTCCCCCCGAAATTCATAGTTTTTAATTGCTGAATAAGAAACTGCCAATTTAAATTGTCGGATGCTTTTTGCGCATCTAAGAATATCAATGCTGCTTGTTTCTCGGGGTGGGCTTCATAGAATTCCAGTGCGTTCATAACCATTCTCATGTTGTTTTTCAGTTGCCTTTTTGGTAGGAACCCGTTTTGGTCTGAGTGGATAATTTCATTTAATAATTTTTTGACTCTTTCTGCAATTATGGCAGCAAATATTTTATAGTTGGCATTTAAAAGCCAAATAGGCCTATAGTTTTTAATCTGTTGGTGGTCTGTATCCTCCTTTAATATTAACGTAATATATGCCTCGGACCATGATCTCGGTAATTTGGCTTCCACCAGGGCTTCATTATATAATTCCAGCATTGTTGTCTCCAATGGTTCTTGTATATTTTTGTATAATTCCATGGGGAGTCCATCAGGTCCCGGTGTTTTATTATTATTTTTTGTTTCCTGACTGCCTCTTTTAATTCTATCAAAGTTATTTTATCATTCAGCATTTCCATTTTAGTTTCCGATATTGCGGTTAGTCCTTTCTCCCTTAAGTATTGTTTTATACTCTCTTCCAATATATCTTCTTGACCTTACAAGCCCTCAAAAAAAATTTGTGTAATATTTTTTTTCTCTTCCATCTGATAGTGTAGATTCCCATTCTCGTCTAACAATTGTTGTATTAGTTTCTTCTCTTTCTCTTTTTTTAATGTATATGACAGCCAGGGGTGAAATCCAGCAGGTTCTGACAGGTTCTGGAGAACTGGTAGCAGAAATTTTGAGTAGTTCGGAGAACCGGTAGCGGAAATTTTGAGTAGTTCGGAGAACCGGCAAATACCACCTCTGGCTGGCCCCAGAATGTGGTGGGAATGGAGATTTTGCAATATCCTTCCCCCAGGAGTGGGAAGGGAATGGGGATTTTGCAGTATCCTTCCCCTGCCACGCCCACCAAGCCACACCCACCAAGCCACACCATGCTCACCAAGCCACATCCACAGAACCGGTAGTAAAAAAATTTGGATTTCACCACTGATGACAGCCATCTCCCTGGTTTATTTGCGTGTTCAAAAAAAATTTGTTTCACCCTTTTTAGATTTTGTGCCCTTTTTTCTTGTGTCATTAAATTTATTTTATGTTTAACTAGAGCCCTTTCTTATTTAATTTTGTCATTCTGTTGTTCTTTTTGTAGTATTAGTTCCAATTTTTTGAGTTCTTCCTGAAGCATAGTTTGTTGTTTCCTCTTTTCCTTGTTTCTTCGAGCTACATACGCTATCGTTAATCCTCGAACGTATGCTTTAGTTGTATCCCATTAAAAGTGAGCCGAGATGGCGCAGTGGTTAGAGTGCAGTACTGCAGGCTACTTCAGCTGACTGCTAGCTGCAGTTCGGCGGTTCAAATCTCACCGGCTCAAGGTTGACTCAGCCTTCCATCCTTCTGAGGTGGGTAAAATGAGGACCCAGATTGTTGGGGGCAATATGCTAACTCTGTAAACCGCTTAGAGAGGGCTGTAAAACACTATGAAGTGGTATATAAGTCTAAGTGCTATTGCTATCCCACAAATTTTGCAGCGTTAACCAAATGATAACCAAAGCATATAACTATTTCCTAAGATTTAAAATGGAAGAAGAAACTGTCAAAGAAACCATGATAGCCTGGGCTAAGAATTTCGGTTATAATATTGAATTAGAATATTGGGAAAAATTATGGGGGGAAAATTACAAATTAACAATGTCGGCAGCCTATAAAGAAAATTTATACAAAATGTTCTATCGTTGGCATTTAACTCCAGCCAGTTTGGCCAAAATATTTCCAAACCTATCTGTGGACTGCTGGAAATGTAAACACAATCAAGGCACATACTTTCATATGTGGTGGTCATGTCCAGAGGCCAGGAAGTACTGGACTAAAATAAGAAAATGGTTAGAAGAAATCACGAGTCAACGAATTGAGTTAAAACCAGAATTATTTCTACTAGGGATAATAAGAGGAAACTACAGTAAGGAAATTCAATATATTATATTGCATATAACAACTGCAGCCAGAATTGCTTATGCGCAAAACTGGAAACAGGACAGCATGCCCTCCGAGGGAATGGTGATCAAAAAGGTGTTAGATTGTGCTGAGATGGACAGGCTAACATTGGAATTAAAAGAAAGAGGGGAAACAGAATATTATTTGGTCTGGGACACATGGTATAAATGGCTAGAGAATAGAAATAAAGATTAAAGGTAACTTAAGAGATGTACTAAATTTAAAGACAATGTATATAGTTAAAGGAAAAATAAGGAATGAGCCAAGATGGCGCAGTGGTTAGAGTGCAGCACTGCAGGCTACTTCAGCTGACTGCTAGCTGCAGTTCGGCAGTTCAAATCTCACCGGCTCAAGGTTGACTCAGCCTTCCATCCTTCTGAGGTGGGTAAAATGAGGACTCAGATTGTTGGGGGCAATAGGCTGACTCTGTAAACCGCTTAGAGTAGGGCTGCAAAGCACTATGAAGCGGTATATAAGTCTAACTGCTATTGCTATTGCTATTGCTAATTGTTATGTATGTATGAGTATTATTGATGCTGGAGCACTGTAGAGATGGTAAATGTGATATAAAATGATGAAATATGTTCAATAAAAATAAATTTTTAAAAAAGCCTAATTAAATTCATATTATGATGTCACTCTTTGAGGCCATTCTAAAAAGTCTCTACTGATCCTAGGTTTTCTAAAAAATATTTTATTGGAAAGATTTGGAGCCAAATTTTCCATTCTCCCTCACTGGCCCATCTTCAAAATTTGGTGTCACATATTGCAAGTTCTCCCTTTGGGCAGCTGTCTATTCAGAGAGGTGACAGTTCTTTTCCTTGCCATTACCTGAATCATAGTAATTAATTTGTTGACTTTATGTTAAATCCCTAAAGATGCATTGTAAAACTCACAAAAAATTAACACCAACATGTCAACAATGTTTTGATGTTAATATCAGACTCAAGGGCCTTGTTGGGTGGAGTCCATCTCAGAAGTGCTTGAAATATAAATGGCTCAAGAGACAGAGACAGAAGCATAGACTGTGTGTATTTCCATTAGCTGGTCCCTGTCTCGATCTGAAGCTTCTGTCTTACAAGAGGTTTCGGTTTCTTCCACCTCTTCTTCTCATTCTTTGTTCAAAAGCAGATGCAACATAGAAGGCTCAGTCAGGAGTACAAGTCATGTTGCTGCTAATTCTACTTGTGTTTCTTCTGTGGCCACAGGGGGCTTGTGGGATATCCAAAGCCAAATGCCTCCTGACTCTAGAGCAGGGTGAGGTGGACGCGCATAATCTTTACAAGCCAGGAGATTATTTTATTAGTGGCATAGTCTCTGCAATGGATGCTCGGTTTCAATCATTGACCTTCGACAGAAGTCCTTCAACAAAATTCATTGAGTAAGTCCATCTTCCTGCACTGCATTAGAGCCACTCCATTTCCAATGAATGTCTACAATGCCAGCTCTCTAACAATACAAGCTGCTCTCCCCTTGGTCTGATCTTTTTACAACCCTAGTTTCCGATTTCACCTTGGGTCCCCTATTGCACACTTCAGATGATGAAACTCATTTTGAACTGTCAAGTCTTAGAACCCACTCAAGATATTTGCAGTCACCCACTTTCCTTAATCTCCTATGAGCAGAGCAAGAGTCTGGTAACAGAGAAACAGACTGATCTCTTTCTTCCATTCACCCCTGAGCTGAGCTGGACTCTGGGAGATGCCTGTCTAAGCATAGGCAGATGCTATATTTTCTGTCTTCAATAGGAGATGAGATGAATCCAGGGTTGTGTCAGGGTGTTTTTCCACACCAAAATTTACTGCTGGGATGAAAGAGTCCTAGGTAAGAACCTAGGTATTCATGGAGTTTGCAACTGCTCTCATTGTGAGAGATCAATCAATCAGAATAGAGCTGGAAGGGACCTTGAAGGTCTTCTAGTCCAACCTCCTGCTCAAACAGGAGACCCTATACCATTTCAGACAAGTGACTGTCCAGTCTTTTCTTAAAAACCTCCAGTGATGAAGCACTCACAACCTCTGAAGGCAAACTGGTCCACTGGTTAATTTTCCTCACTATTAGGAAGTTTCTCCTTAATTTCAGGTTGGTTCTTTCCTTGATTAGTTTCCATTCATTGTTTCTTGTCCTGCCCTCTGGTGCTTTGGAAAATAAGTTGACTCCTTCCTCTTTGTGGAAGCCTCTGAAATATTGGAATACTGTTATCATGTCCCCCTAGTCCTTCTTTTCACTAGACTAGACATACACAATTCCTGCAACCGTTCCTCATATGTTTTAGCCTCCAGCCCCCTAATCATTTTTGTTGCTCTTTTCTTAATTAGTTAAGAAATTTTAGGAATTGGTACATTCCAGCTCACTGAAGAAACTGCCATGACTCAATTTCCAGACAAGTCTACATGGATGACTGAGAATCTTCATAATCAATCTGAAATCTTAATCCAATAGCATGAATAATGAAATGTCTAGAATAACCCACTAAGAATAAACTACCCATACCCAAGTCCTGCAACCGTTCTTCATATGTTTTTGTCTCCAGGCCTTTAGTCATCTTAGTTGCTCCTCTTGGTACTTTGTCCAAAGTCTCAACATCTTTTTTGTAATGCGGTGACCAAAACTGGATGCAGTATTTCAGATATGGTCTTACCAAGGCTTTATAAAGCGGTACTAATATTTCATGTGATTTTGATTGTATAATAATAATTACTTTATTTTAGCAATTCAGTATCTTAAAATTTAATATAATTTAAAATAATCTTAGAACTGAAACATAGAAGCTATGTGCAGATATCTCGTATCTTTATTAAAAGACATCAAATATGGGATAAAATGCTTGCAAACCAACTCATTAAACGAAAGTTCCGTTAGTGTAACCAACTTTTAGTGTGCCTTTACTGTAAGATCCAAATGTTTTTGTTTGTTTTATTCTTTTTCTATGGTAACAGTTTGGAATGTTACAAACTTTTTGGAAGAATAATTGTGATTGATCCTGGTGGTAGAAAAGTTAAATGTTATTTTCATTTATATGTTCATATCTGCAGAAAGGGATATAAATATTTTTGGAAATTTTTGCCCTTCCTTTTTGCTACCAAGGACATCAACCAGAATGCTGATTTCTTACCTAATATCACCCTGGGTTATAACATCTATGAAAATTTCTTCAAGATAGAAATGACTTCAGATCCTTTATTGGACGTGCTTTCTGATGGGGAGGCCAATGTTCCCAACTACAGATGTGGAAGGCAGAGAAACACAGTGACTGTACTGGAAGGGGCTGAGACTGGCATCTCCATCCAGATGTCAACCATGTTGGGAACCTACAAAATCCCACAGGTGTGTCTTTCTCAGAAGACAGTTTTCACTCATGCAATTTTAAGTCAGAAGTCTTCTGCTGGAAATGAAGAAGAGAATTTTATTGTGGAAATAATAATTGAATTTTGCTTGTTTAATTGAAAATACCACCATCTTCCATTCCTTTTCAGATCAGTTACAGTCTTGCTTCCCAGATTCTGAGGGATAAAACTCAATTTCCTTTCTTCTACTCGATGCTCCCAGCTGAAGGAGTCCAGTACTCAGGGATGGTCCAGCTACTCCTTTATTTCCGGTGGACCTTGGTTGGTCTCGTGGCTCCGGAAACTGACCAGGGGGAGAGATTCATGAGGACGATGTCTTCTTTGATGTTAAGGAATGGCATTTGTGCAGTTATCTATCAAAGTGTTCCACTAAGTGTGCATCACATAGTTTTAATATTTGAACAATATTACAAGTGGAGACAAGTCAATGTTTTTGTTTACGGTTCAGAGACGAGTTCATTCTGGATTGGAATGCTGATCATAGAAACAGTAATTCAAGGTGTTCAACAAGATTTTTTAGAAAAAGTCTGGATCACCACAGCTCACTGGGACCTCACTGTTAACTTAATGTTTGCTAACCTTTCCTTTAAATACATTGGTGCCATTTTTTCCTTTTTGATACAGAAAAGGAAATGGGCAAACTATGATGCTCTTAATCTCTTTCTCAAATCTATATTTAATTTTTGGAAAAGCACCTTTACATGTTCATCCGCTAAGGATGGCTTTTCGGTAAAAGTTTGGAGGCGGTGCAAACAGAGAGAAGATCTAGTGCCTCTGAGGAGGGAGGAGATAGATCGGATCCTGACCTTGGACAGCTACCTCATTTACAACACCATTTGGGCTGTGGGAAGGGTCTTAAATTCAGCTTATATATCCACATCCAAAAGATCAGGGAGAAATAGAGGCATGAAGACAGAATATCAGAGACTGAAGGCTTGGCAGGTATTTCTTTTCTATCACACAAGTTTCATTGGTGGCATTTTGGATACAAAGAGCAAGTGGGCAAACTATGATCCATAAGAATTAGTTCTTTCCCTTTAGAGCAGTTGTGTATTAGCGTTACTACGATATAGCATTGGGAACAGGAACATGACCAGATGTTAAAACTTTTGTCCTTTATAATCATTGTTATAATCTACATATTTAAGCATTATGTTAGCACCCAATATTCCTGTGCTTATTAATAGTCTGCCTCTCCAAGTTGGAAACTCAGAACAGAACCTTGTTTTTGAACAGAGAGGCACAAATGTTAATAACTCTCCCAGCACAGATGAAGGGTCTTTTCAAAGAATGTCTGAAGTCCTTTATAATTCTTTTTTTCCAGCTTCACTCTTTCCTTCAAAGCTCTCAGTTTCACAATAATTCCATAGATGGGGTACATTTCGAAAAGAAAGGAGATCTCACTGCTGATCTGGATATTGTGAACTGGGTCATTTTCCCTAATAGGTCCATCAAGAGAGTGAAATTTGGGAGTTTAGAAAAAGGGGCAACCCATATTTTGAAATTTACCATTGACCAGAAGAGTACTGCACAGATAGAAATGCTGAATAAGGTGCGGATAATTTTTTTTTTATTCTACTGAAGGTGGTGAAAACAAGATTGAATTTCTTTGGGGGGGGATGTGTCTTTTGGTTTTCATTTCAACTGATCCTCAACAATAAAAACTTAAAGAAGTTTTTTCAGCTATTCAGGTGGCCGTGAAAAATACAGTCTTCAATTTTCATTTAATTATTCATTGAGTTTGAGGACATAGAAGTAGATTGAGCAAGTCATGCAGATAATGTAGTTCATTTAGTCGAAGCGAAGAATCCATCGTGTCTATTGAGATTCTCAGACATCCAGGTCATGGTTGTCCTAAAGGTGCTTTTTTCAAGAGGCAAGTGGACTTTGTTTTTTCCTTGAAGACGTTTCGCTTCCTATCCAAGAAGCTTCTTCAGCTCTGACTGGATGGTGGGGAATGGAAGGATTTATATTCCTTGCAGACAGCTGGTCATTGCCTCTCGAAAAAGCACCTTTGGACAAATCATGACCTGGATGACTGAGAATCTCCATAGACATTTAGCTATGTACTTTGGGATGAACACCCTTCGAATGGTGTGGGAGTATGAACGGATTTCTAGAAAAATTGCAGACTACAGGAACCATTTGCGCTTCAGTTTGAGATGCAGACAACACAGACTCATTCCGAACAGCCTGTGCCTGCATTCAACAGTGAAGGAACACTGGGCAGAAAACATCCTGCAGAAAGCACAGCTCACCAGCATAGTCCTTTCAACAGTTCCAAGAAGTCTCCACACCCATTTGCACTGCTCAGGTGACCCTGAGGACCAGGGGTGAAATGCTCTCAGTTTGCTCGTACCTGTCGGTCACCGTAGAGCCGGTCGCCAAGGTAGCGCGAGGTGCTGCCCACCCGCCCGGACGCCGCCATTTGAGTTCTTTTACCCTCTGCAAATGCACAGAACACTTTGCGCATGCGCAGAGGGTAAAAGAACCCAAATGGCGGCATCCAGGCAGAGTCCGGACGGGTGGGCGCCTTGTGCTACCTTGGTGACCAGTTCTACGGCGACCGACAGGTACGAGCGAACCGGGAGCATTTCACCCCTGCTGAGGACGCAGATAAACCTCCAGGTGGCCTCAACGACTCTCTAAAAGAATGCAAATGACCAGCTGTCTGCAAGGAGTATAAATCTTTCCATTCCCCACCATCCAGTCAAAGCTGAAGAAGCTTCTTCGGTGAGAAGCAAAACATCTTCAAAGAAAAACAAGAAAGTCCACTTGCCTCTTGAAAAAGCACCTTGGGAACAAAGAATGTATGAAATATGAAAAGGGAAGTTAAACAGAGAATAAACATACATTCAATCTGTTTGCCGCTCAGAGTATTTGTTGACTTTTAATTAGTCACACTGGAGATCATCAAACTTTGCCATTTCTGAAAATAATTTCATTTTCTGTGTATTTTTTCTCTCTTTCTTCAGCCTCTTCCTCCTTCCAGGTGCATGGAAAGCTGTCGTCCTGGATTCATGAAGGTGGCTCAGGAAGGGAAACCTATCTGTTGCTATGACTGTCTTTCTTGTGCAAAAGGAACCATCTCCACCATAGATGGTGGGTGACACCAAAGTAAAAGGTCTGGTATTTGGGAAGACTATAGACCCGTGATGGCGAACCTATGGCACGCGTGCCACAGGTGGCACGCAGAGCCCTCTCTGCGAGCACGAGAACCGTTGCCCCAGCTCAGTTCCACTGCGCATGCACGTGCACTTCCCGACAGCCAGCTGGTTTTTGGATCTCTGCCGCGCATGTGTGGGGGGGTGGGGCACATGCGGGAGATGCACATGCGCATGCACAGGGCACATGCGCATGGGTCACATGCATGGGGTCATGTGTGCATGCGTGTGGGTGAGCACGGGAGGTCACGCATGCATGTGCGGGTTTGGGGGAGCATGGGGGGTCACGCACACATGCGCAGGGGGTGGGACGCAC
>QLTV01003453.1:129991-149670 GCA_003457575.1 Thermophis baileyi
TTATCTGCCACAATGTCCTACCTGTCAATGACTACTTCACCTTCCACCACACCAATCCACGAGCACACAATAGATACAAACTTCATGTAAACCGCTCCAAACTCGACTGCAGAAAACATGACGTCAGCAACAGAGTGATTAATGCCTAGAATTCACTACCTGACTCTGTGGTTTCTTCCCCAAACCCAAAAAACTTTAACCTTAGACTGTCTACTGTCGACCTCACCCCATTCCTAAGAGGTCTGTAAGGGGCGTGCATAAGCGCACCAGCGTGCCTACCGTCCCTGTCCTACTGTCCTATTGTCTTCATCTATCTGTATTCACTTTGATTATGTTTATGTTTATACCTATACCTGCTATCTTGTACATGTTTGACAAATAAATAAATAAAAATAAAATAAATAAAGATGAACAGCATACATCATTTAGGTAGATCTTGACTGTGTGATCAGTAACTGTGTAACCATAAGGAGGCTGTAGGGATGAACTTACAAGGTCAGCCAAAGCTGCAATCACCCAAAAATATGGCTCTGGGAATGTGTAACATGAATCAACTTCAGTCCATAGACTCTGAAGTTACACTTGTAGGTAAAGTTTGAGAAGTTGGCAAAGTTTCACTCTCAGCTCGGGTCCCCAGTTGCTCTAAGTCCCAGCTCTGGGACTCAGAGGCCCAGAAGTCACTTTGGTAATAACTTTGCACCAACTTCTTCAAGCTTCATTCAAAATATTTTCTGCGGCTGTTGCTTCCTAATGTTTATGGGCCTCAATTACAGTCCTCGTGGGTCAGCAGTAGAAACCAGCTTGACCTTTGGAAACAAGCAAAGCAAATGGCTTTAATTGGATAATTATAAGGAGAAGAGGAGAAGTGTCTGCAATGCGCTGAATTCTGTCTAGCTGTCAGCGCAGGTGCAGAGCTCGAGAAAAACATGTTTATGCCAATTCCCTAAAGGGGTTTAATAGCTTAGCAACAGGTCAGCAAAGAGACAGTTGAGTTTTGCCTGCCTTTTTTTCAAGACGGAGAAGTCACAAGAACAATAAAAAGTTTTGCAGCATCGTAAAGGGAGATTGAATGTTCCTTTTAATGTCTCAGCCGTCCCATGGTTTTTGTTGCTATGGAGGAACCTAGAAATTAACTTCCAAATACATTGCTTCTCTACTTTTTCTTGGAAGCTTGCCAGTTTCAGAGTTTTGTAGGACTTTGTCTGCTGACACTGCCATTCTCTGTACTCCTAATAAGAATATCCACCGAAAAACTATTTTGGAAATGTTGCAGTATTTCTTGAATGAACCCCAAATGCCTTCAGTGAAGCCTTGAACCATAAAGTAACCATATTAAGCTGAGTTCCCTTAATCGAACCAAAATTTAGCCAACCAGAATATTAGTTGCTATATTCTATGTCAGTGATTTTCACAAGAAAATAAAAATGGACAAGATATTAAGAGAGTAGTATGATACAAGCCCCACCTCCTTTGAAAGTGTATGTTGAAGCACATCCAAAAGGGTTGTCTGCCATCTTGCACAGCCACTCCCCCACAAATGAATGCCACTTTTCTGTGACCCCACCCACAGCTAAGCATATCACAAACCCATGGCATACCCATAACCGATGGTCCCATTGAACCATGATTAAATGAGCCACAATTGGCTCAATTCATCCACCAGGCTATATTCTTAGCCATGGTTTACAATGTACCATAGGTTTACAATGTACCGAGGTGGCACAGTGGTTAGAGTGCAGCACTGCAGGCTACTTCAGCTGACTGCTAGCTGCAGTTCGGCTGTTCAAATCTCACCGGCTCAAGGTTGACTCAGCCTTCCATCCTTCTGAGGTGGGTAAAATGAGGACCCAGATTGTTGGGGGCAATATGCTAACTCTGTAAACCGCTTAGAGAGGGCTGTAAAGCACTATGAAGCGGTATATAAGTCTAAGTGCTATTGCTATTGCTATTGCTATAGTTGATTCACACAACATGCTGTAAAAGCAACTATTATAATACATTCTCTATGGGGTTGCTTTGGAAGACTACCCAGAAGCTACAACTGGAGGAAACTCATAGTTATGAGTTGGAGGGGACCTCAATGATCAACTAGTCCTAACTCTAGCTTGGTGTAGGATCTAAAAAAGGTTTCAGAAGTCAATTATCCATGTCCAATAAATGGGAACATACCAGGAATAAATACATAAGGGTAATAATGTATCAAGAACCTATTACAAACTCTGAAATATGGGAACTACAGAGCATGTGCCCATATTTAATCCAACAGACTCAAAGTAGTTTAGAACAGAAGAAAATATTACATTGAAATAAAAACCAACAGAAGCTCCTTGAAGACCATGCACAACATTGAAATCTTAAGAAAAGGATTCCTCTCCCCACCTATTTACACCAAAGTTCTCCAGAAGAACCAGGTTTCATTGCTGACTTCAAATAACCAGAGTAACTGCAACCAACTAAAATAAGTAATAATAAATTGTAATAATATGAATGTTTATTCTGATTTATAAAAGGTTTATTATAGTTACGAACCAGTATCATAAAATGAATAGACATGCATTCTGCATATGCACACAGAAAATAAAAATGTGAAAATAGAGTAAATATCCATAGATAAAGGTAAACAGCTTAAGTTCTTCCAAACCATGGAAAAGGTTCTTGTGGACTAGGAGAGCTGAACCAACCCAGAGTGTTAGTCTCTGTACTGGGATAGCAACAGCACAAACTTGTCCACTGTTAGAGGTGTCACTGCATGTTTGGCTTTCAAAAACAATAGCATTTCTTCTACAGTAATCTCATATCCCAGAGCAATATATTTGTGCTTAGCTCATTCTGGAGTTACGATTCCCTCTTGCTATCATCACACATTAATTCTGGTTTTCTACAACTCTGCCCATCTTTTTGCATATGTACACAGGCTTCCTTTTTTGAGTGTCAGCCTTAGCCACTGAACACAGTTCACTCCACATTTTGTACCTAGACCTCCAAATAACTTTCTCTCATCTTGAGGTCCTTTTCCAAGGAATTGTTCCTAGCCTGGAATTTTCTCTCTCCTGGAAGACTTCTCCACCCTCTTCCCAAACTCTATCCCCACCCCATTTCTGGAAAATGGCCACCCTTTACTTTGGTGGGGTTGCTTGTGTTTAAAAACCATGGTTGTAGAAAATGGTTCTCTCTCTCTCTCTCTCTCTCTCTCTCTCTCTCTCTCTCTCTCTCTCTCTCTCTCTCTCTCTCTCTCTCTCTCTCTCTCTCTCTCTCTCTCTCTCCTAGAAGAGCAAATGGGGGTCGGGAAGAGAAACCTTGCTGAATTCCATTCCATTCCATTCCTATCATCTATCATCTATTCATTCATTCAATTTCTATGGCCATTGATCTCAGATTCTGGGCAGTGAACAATAAAAAAAATCAATTACATACAATTGCAGTCACAACACGAACAGAAAAATAAATACATATAACAGGCAATAATTATTATAATTATTTATTTATTCAATTTCTATGGCCACCCGTCTCACACAAGTGACTTTGGGCAGCAAACAGTCATGCAAATCAATTAAAAACCAATACAATCACAATACAAAAAAAGTTAGATACATATAAAATTATGTAAAAAAGTAAGTACATCCTTTTTGAGTTCTATGGCTTTTACATATCAGGACACAGTAAAAATCACCTGACCTTAGCAGTTCTTAAAAGTAGGTCAATACAATCTCAGATGAACAACAACACATGATATATTACACCATGTCATCATTTCTTTTACAAAAAGAAAGCCAAAAGAAAGCATTGAAAAGCCTTGAAGAGGTACCTCAGAGTCTCCTTTTTTAAAAAGGAACTCAGTAACTCTAAACAGGTCTGCTGACAACACTCTACAGATGCAATAAGAGTGAAAAATATTGACATTTTGCTACTCTTATTGACATAAGGTAGTCCTTATTAGTGGCTCCGACTTGTGAACCATTCCGTGTCTTCCTCCAGCAATACTCTAGACCAGGGGTGTCAAACTCGTGACGACACGTTGTCATCACGTGACGTATCACAACTTTTTTCCTCTTCGCTAAACCGAGGGTGGGCATGACCAGTGCGTGACGCATCTGGCCCGCAGGCTGCAAATTTGACACTCCTGCTCTAGACCAGTGTTTCTCAACCTTGGCAACTTTAAGATGTCTAGACTTCAACTCCCAAAATTCCCCAGCCAGTTAGTGGAATTCTGGGAGTTGAAGTCTAGACATCTTAAAGTTGCTAAGGCTGAGAAACACTGCTCTAGACATTTGAGAAACACTGCTTTAGACATTTCTTGTTCCTCTTCAGCTTCCTGAACTCCTCCATGAAGCTCGGGAGTGCCAGGAGTGATGGACCAAGAAAGGTTGTGCAGGCATGATCCTGTCCAAAGCTTTTATGACCTCTCCTTTCCAAGCAGTGGCCAAAACCTCAGCAGGAACATGCGGCAGTGCTCCAGAAAACACCCCACATTTCTCTTTGGAGTCCTACTGGACCCATCAGTCACTGGGGATGGAGCAATTATTTTTTATTTATTTGTATCCCACCCTTATTATTTTTACAAACAACTCAAGGTGGCAAACAGCCTTGCAAGGTGGGTTGGGCTGAGAGAGAATGACTGGCCTATTGTCACCCAGCTGGCTTTCATGGCTAAGACAGGAATTGAACTCATGGTCTCCCGCTTTCTAGCCTGGTGTCTTAACCACTAGACCAAACTGAATAGGTTTTACCTCCCTGCAAAAGGGGGTAGCATAGGAGAATTCTACAGAGTGGTGCAGTGGCCTAGAGGTGGAGCCAGTAGTGGGTTCTAAAACCCGTTGCTTCTGGTTCTGCATGCGCAGAAGCATCCCGGGTGGGTGGGTGGAGCCTCCCGCCGCCGCCGCTACCAGTTCTAAGAACCAGGCCGAACCAGGAGCAACCCACCACTGGGTGGAGCTCTCACCTCACAGTCAGGAGGCTGTGAGTTCGATTCTTGGTAGAGGCAGATATTTCTCTCTCTGGGCACACTAAGAATATATTTGCTGAAAAAAACTCTGCATTGGTGACAGGAAGGGCATCCGGCCAGTAAACACTCAGCTCCATTCAGTTGTCAAGACTCCACCCTGCAAGGGATTATGGGGTCGTTAAAAGAGGATGATAGGAGAATTTTACAGTCACCAGGGTGTGATAAGACCATGACAAAGGGGACAAAGAAAATTCCCCTCCAGATCCCATTGCCACTGCTCTAATAAGAAAACCATGTCTGGTGTGTGACCACAACTTTTAGTTGGAGTATGAATAATCTGAGATAAACCTATAGCCACCATGGTGGGTATGAACTCCTGAGCTGCTTCTGAGGCCAGACCTAAGGATGGCAAATTGAAGTTCCCCAAGACCATAAGCCTGGGGAACTCCACAGCCAACCCTGAGACAGCCTCCAGCATCGCAGGCAGGGAGGTTGCTAGGCAACGGAGAGGCTGGTACAGTAGCAACAGTCTCAGCTGATCTTATGTACCTATCTTCAGATACAGGTCCCAAACCAGCAACTCGTGGAGCAAGGCCCTTGAAGTACAGAAAAGGCTTTCAAATGACAACACTTACCACCACCAAAACCCACCCTGCCCTGTTGTGTTGTACTGACTGTATTTGTCTGTTTTTAAACAGGGAGTAATTTCCTCTCTGAACGAGATCAACAGCTACCTACAGACCTAGGAGCAAGTTCCGCTAGAAAAAAAAAATCCTAACTAAACCCATATTAATACGAGACTTTTCATGGCCATGCTAGAAGCCAGATCCTTCTTGATCCTGGGTTGATCCCTGGATCTCTAAAAGTGTTTTATTGGGGGAAAAATGTACCAAATTCTCCAGTTTCTATCACTGGCCTATCTTCAAAGCTTGGGGCCACATCCGTGAGTTCTCCCTTTGGGCACCAGCCTGAAGACATGTTAAGGGATTCAGGGAGTTGATGTTTTTTTTCTTCCTTTCAATTATCTAAATCATACTGATTTATTTGCTGACTTTAGTTTCCTAGAGAACTTTCTGCAACCTTTCTGAGGATGTTATAGAAGCATGTCAGAAAATGCTTTGATGTAGACTTAAAAGCACAGTTGGGTGAAGATTCTGGGTATATCGATGGCTCTGGAGATTGAAAGAGGATTTGGGGGTGGTTTCAGAACAAGTAGGGATGGTGTTTCTGTCCCTTGGCTGGACTCAGACTGGATCTGAAGCTTGTGTCCTGGAAGAGGCTTTGGTTTCTAACCCACATCGTCTTCTCATTCTTCATTAAAATGAAGGTGCCATAGAAAAGGCTCAATCAGCAACTCAAATCATGTTGCTGACGCTTCTGCTTGTGCTGCTTGTGTGGCCCCCAGAAGCTTGTGGGATGTGCAAAGCCAAATGTCTTCTGACTCTGGAGCAGAGTGAAGTGGACCCAGAGCATCATTACAAGTCAGGAGATTATTTCATTAGTGGCATCATTTCTGCAAAGGACGCTAGGTTTCAATCATTAAACTTCAACAGAAGTCCATCAACAAAATTCTTCACGTAGGTCAATCCTCCTGTACTTTATCAGAGTCACTGCATTTCTAATTTATTTATTTTTATTTATTTAGTTAGTTAGTTTGTCAAACATGTACGAGATAACAGGTGTAAGTATAAACATGGACATGAGCACAGGAAATGAGTACGAATAAATGGGGACAGTAGGACAGGGACGGTAGGCACACTGGTGCGCTTATGCACGTCCTCTTACAGACCTCTTAGGAATGGGGTGAGGTCCACGGTAGACAGCTTAAGGTTGAAGCTGTGGGGGTTTGAGGAAGTAACAACAGAGTCAGGTAGAGCATTCCAGGCATTGACCACTCTGTTGCTGAAGTTGTATTTTCTGCAATCGAGTTTGGAGCGGTTTACCTTGAGTTTGTATCTATTGTTTGCCCATATATTATTGTGGTTGAAGCTGAAGTAGTCGTTGACAGGTAGGACATTGTAGCAGACAATTTTGTGTACTATGCTAAGGTCAGACCGTAGGCAACGTAGTTCAAGGTTGTCCAAGCCCACAATTTCAAGCCTGGTGGCGTAAGGTATTCTATTATGAGCAGAGGAGTGTAGGACTCTTCTCGTGAAATACCTCTGGACCCGCTCAATTGTATTAATGTCCGATATACAGTGTGGATTCCAGGCAGACGAGCTGTATTCGAGGATTGGTCTGGCAAAGGTTTTAGTTAGTACAGTGTTACCAGAGAAGAAGCTTCACAAAATTAGGTTTTTATTAATTTAATTAATTTAATTAATTAATTTTAATTAATGTTTACGGTTTCAGCCCTCTGAAAATACAAGGTGCTCTCCTTTTGATCTACTCCTTTTGCCAACTTACTACCTGAATCTGTCTTGTGGTCTCCTTGTCACCCACCTGTAGGTGGCAAAGTTCATTTTGAGCTCTAAAGTATAAAACCAAATCAAAATATTTTCTCTATTCACTTCCCTTCCTATTCTATGAGCAGAGCTAGACTGTGGGCACAGAGGAACAGAATGACCTCTTCCTTTCACCTCACTCCTGAGATGAACTGAACTCTGGGTGGACTCCTAGTCCAAGCAAAGAGGGATGCTGTATTTTCTTTCTGCATTGGTGATGAGGCAATTCTACCACATTTTTTCCCACACCAAAATTTACTGCTGGGATGAAACAGCTCCAGTTGAGAGCAAAGGCATTCATGGAGTTTGAAAATTTCTCTGACTTTTATTCACACGTTCATGCCAAGGACCTAAGAATTTTTAAAAAAAATTAAAATATTATATTTATTATATTGGTAGAATGGTTGTTTGGTTTATTTATTTATTTGTATAATTCATTGGTTTTATAACATGGGTGTTTTTCAATTACAAATAAAAAACCAGAAATAGGTAAAGAATAAAAGAAAAATCAGCCCAACAGAAAAGGTTCATCCAACAGGGGCTGAATCTTCACGCTGTCTCACAGTTTATTTATTTGTATAACTTAACTCATTGGCTTTGTGACACTGGGTGTCTTTCAATTACAAGTTAAAAGAAAAAAGATAACAGGAAAACAACCAAGAAACAAGCACAAGTAGTAGAACAAAGTCAAACTAGAGTCTTGGAATTAAGAGAGCCAATTTCAATAAACTTAGAGAGAGCTTGGGAAGGATTCCATGGATGAGAATCCTCAAGGGGAAAACAACTCAAGAAGCTTGCAAAATTTTGAAAAGTGAGATTATAAAAGCCCAGTCTAGCACAATACCAATGAAGAAGAAAAATAATAGCTCTCAAAAGAAACCAGCATGGCTGCATAAAGAACTCTCTGACAAATTGAAAGACAAAAAGGACAAGTATAAAAAGTGGAAAGAGGGTGGGAGAATGACTTTGAAGTACATTACGATTTAAAAATTTCTATTGTTCTTATTCTTTTTCTATGGTAATATTTTGGAATGTTACAAACTATTTGGAAAAATAATTGTGATTGAGTTGACTAAAAATATTCTCGTGAAAGAAAAGTTAAATATCATTTTCATTGATATGTTCATACCTGCAGCAAATCATCCAAATTTTTTTGGAAATTCCTGCCCTTCCTTTTTGCTATCAAGGACATCAACCAGAAGGGCCACCTCTTACCCAATGTCACCCTGGGTTATAATATCTATGAGAACTTCTTCAAGGTAGAGATGACTACAGATCCTTTGATGGACCTGCTTTCAGACGGGGAGGCCAATGTGCCCAACTACAGGTGTGGAAGGCAGAGAAACACAGTGGCTGTTCTGGAAGAGTCTGAGACTGGCATCTCCATCCATATTTCAACCATGTTGGGCATCTACAAGACCCCTCAGGTGTGTCTTTCTCAGGAGACACTTTTAAACCATGCAACTTTCCATCAGAGATACTCTCCTGTAAATGAAAAGAAGAGCTTGATTATGGAAATGAATGAAATTGCAATTACTTGTTCAATTTAAAATACCACCATCTTCTGTTCCTTTCAGATCAGTTACAGTCTTGCTTCCCACATTCTGGGGGATAAAACTCAGTTTCCTTTCTTCTACCCGATGCTCCCAGCTGAAGGAGTCCAGTACCCAGGGATGGTCCAGCTACTCCTCCATTTCAAGTGGACCTTGGTTGGCCTCCTTGCTCCAGAAACTGACCAGGGGGAGAGGTTCATGAGGACAATGTCTTCTTTGATGTTAAGGAATGGCATTTGTGCAGTTATATATCAAAGCTTTCCACTAAATGTGCATCAGATAGGTTTAAAATTTAAACAATATTACAAGTGGAGTGAAGTCAATGTCTTTGTTTATGGTTCAGAGACTAGTTCGTTCCGGATAGGAATGCTGATTGTAGAAAGAATTCTTCAAGGTGTTCAGCAACAATTTGTAGAAAAGGTCTGGATCACCACAGCTCACTGGGATCTTACTTTTGACTTAATGTTTGCTAACCTTTCCTTTAAATACTTTGGTGCCATTTTTTCCTTTTTGATACAGAAAAGGAAATGGGCAAACTATGATGCTTTTAATCTCTTTCTCAAATCTATATTTAAATTTTGGAAGGAAACCTTTACATGTTCATCTGCTAAGGCTGCCTTTTCGGTAAAAGTCTGGAGACGGTGCAAACAGAGAGAAGATCTAGTGCCTCTGAGGAAGGAGGAGATCGATCGGATCCTGACTCTGGACAGCTATCTCATCTACAACACCATTTGGGCTGTGGGAAGGGTCTTAAATTCAGCTTACATATCCACATCCAAGAGATCAGGGAAAAATAGGGGCATGAAGGCGGAAGCTCCAAGATTGAAGGCTTGGCAGGTATTTCTTTTCCATTAGCCATGTTTCTCCTGCAGATGGAAATCAGTTTTGTAAGCAGATACCTTGGTTATTTATTCTGAAAAATTAGAGTATCCTGGAACTCAAATCTAACTTAATTCCAAACTTTCATTTCCTTCATTTTCACCCTCCCCTTTTCTCAATGTTTTCCTTTTTTTTTATTTTTATTTTTTGAAGCAAACACTTTGATATCTTGGTTGTTCAGCCATTTTTCTATCTCATTCCTTTAAGTGTTTATAATTGGTTTTTGGCCAAGGTATTGTACTGTATCCATGTCTGTCTCCTTTAACTTTTCTCTCTACAATGAGTACTGCTGTGTATCACAGAATCTTTCTTTTTTTAGGTTTATTATTTTTATGCTAATAAAACACTAATCAAAAAAGTACCATATTTTTCGGACTATAAGACCCTCTGGACTATAAGACGCACCTAGCTTTTAGGGAGGAAAACAAGAAATAAAAATCTGCCTCCCAGCAATTTGCCTCCTTGCAGCAAACAGCAAACAGCCTGGTCACAGTGATCCCCGCCACCTGGAACGGGCCAAAAATGGGGTGCGCGGAGGCCAAAAATGGGATGTGCAGAGGCTGAAAATGGGGCACGCGGAGGCGGCGATAGGCAGTAGCAGCGATGGGTGGTGATGGCGGCAATGGGCGGTGGCGATCTCCGCAGCCTGGAACAGCTGATAGATGGTATTTCAGGAGGCCGATCCAACCGCCAATCAGCTGCTTGTGCTAAATCAGGCGGTGCTGAAGCTGACCAGGCTGTTTGCTGTTTGTTGCAAGGAGGCAAATTGCTGGAGGGTGGGTGGGACTTCGACAACATTTGCTGTATAAGACACACAGACATTTCCACCCACTTTTTTTTGGTGGGGGAGTGCATCTTATACACCGAAAAATACGGTAATTGGTTTTTTGCCTTAAGAGAAGTTATATATTATCATTGCTACAATAAAGTGGTTAGATCGTGAACATAACCAGCTGTTCACACTCCTGTCCTTTTCATTCATTGTTTGATTTACAGCTTTTATTATTTCTATGTTTATTGATACTCTTTTAGCCATGTTAGACACTTAAAACAGAACCTGTTTTTTTTTTAGCAGAGAAAGAGAGAAATGTTCTGACCTCTCCAGCATGGACAAAAACTATTTTAAAAGAACTTACGATGTCCTTTCTAAAGTCTTCTTTTACTTTACTTTCCAGCTTCACTACTTCCTTCAAAGCTCCCAGTTTCACAATAATTCCATAGATGGTGTATATTTGGATGAGAAAGGAGATCTGACAGCTGACCTGGATGTTGTGAACTGGGTCGTTTTCCCCAACAAGTCTGTTAAGAAAGTGAAATTTGGGAGTCTAGTAAAAAGGGGATCCCAGTATTTTGAATTTACAGTAGATCAGAAGAGTATCACACAGATGGAAATGCTGAACAAGGTGGGACAAAATATGTTTTATTACACTGAAGGTGCAACAAGATTCCACTTTGATGGTGTGGTGTGGTGGGGGTTTGCTTTCAATGCTTTTGAGCTATGCAGGTACCCATAAAATTTTTAATTATTTAAATAAATGATTCACCGAGTTTATAGAAAGGGAGATAGTCTGAGCCAGTTATGCAAATAACCTGGTTTATTTTGCCAAAGCAAAGAATCCATCCAACATTTCCCTGATAAATTTCATGTCTTCATTTAAAAGGACACCCTAAATTTGTAGCGTGCATGAAACATCAGAATGGTAAATGTCTATGGAGATTCTCAATCATCCAGGTTATGGTTGTCCCAAAGTTGCTTTTCCAAAAGGCAACTGGACTTTCTTGGTTTTTCCTTGAAGTTCTGAACAGAAGAAGCTTCTTTTTATGAGAAGTGAAACGTCTACAAGGAAAAACCAAGAAAATCCAGTTGCCTTTTGAAAAAGCACCTGATGGGACATCAGAAGGGTAGAGAAACAGAGAAGGAATACTTAGAGAAGAAATGTGCCGATCAGTTCCATAGATGGGATATATTTGGATGAGAAGGGGGAATCTTACAGCTGACCTGGACATTGTGAACTGGGATGTTTTCCCCAACAAATCTGTCAAGAGAGTGAAATGTCTCAAAAATTAGGCATTCCAGGAGTTGAAATTTACCATTGACCAGAAGATTATCACACAGTTGGAGGTGCTGTACAAGGTGGTACTAATATATACAGTAGATTATTCCACTGAAGGTGGCAAAAACAGGATTACATTTTTCAGGTGAGTGGCATTTGCTTTCAATATCATGCTTTTGCATCAGATGATCAGGCACTCAAGAGGGTGAACGTCTTCTTTATCACCTATTTAGGAGCCCAAGAAAAATATCAAACTGCCCAAAGAGCTGATGATTCAGTTCTACAGAGGAATTATTGAGTCTGTCATCTGTACCTCCATAACTGTCTGGTTTGGCTCTGCAAGCAAACAATAGCAATAGCAATAGCACTTAGACTTATATACCGCTTCATAGTGCTTTACAGCCCTCTCTAAGCGGTTTACAGAGTTAGCATATTGCCGCCAACAATCTGGGTCCTCATTTTACCCACCTCGGAAGGATGGAAGGCTGAGTCAACCTTGAGCCGGTGAGACAAACACAAGACAAACACACACTTCAACAGATAATTAGAACTGCAGAAAAAACAATTACTACCAACCTGCCTTCCATTGAGGATCTGTATACCGTACGAGTCAAAAAGAGGGCTGTGAAAATATCTACAGACCATTCACATCCTGGGCATAAATTATTTCAATTTCTACCCTCAAAACGACGCTATAGGGCACTGCACACCAGAACAACTAGACACAAGGACAGTTTTTTTCCGAACGCCATCACTCTGCTTAACAACTAATTCCCACAACACTGTCAAATACTGTAACTTACTAAGACTGTATTACTATTATTCTTCTCTTCCTTCCTAGTACCTATCTCTTCCCACTTATGACTACAACTATGTTGCTTGTATCTTTCAATTTATATTGTTTCTATTTGTTTCCTAGTACGATTTGATAGCTTATTAGTAACCTTGACTATCACTAAGTGTTGTATCTTTTTATTCTTGATGAATGTATTTTATTCTCCTTATATACACTGAGAGCATATACTCCAAAGACAAATTCCTTGTGTGTCCAATCACACTTGGCCAATAAAGAATTCTATATAGTCTTCAATTTTCATACAAACTATTCACTGAGTTGATTGAGCCAGTCATGCAGATTATTATTATTATTATTATTTATTAAATTTGTATGCCGCCCAACTCCAAAGGAACTCTGGGCGGCTCACAACAATATACAAAACCGTTAAAAAAAAAAAAAACCATAACAAAAACAATTAAAAAGAATTAAAAAGCTATGTGGCAGAAGGCGGTCTCGAAGATAACCTGGTCCTGAGCCATATAGGGCTTTAAAGGTAATAACCAACACCTTGAATTGTGCCCGGAGACCAATAGGAAGCCAGTGCAGCTCGCGGAGTATAGGCGTAATATGGGTGTACCTAGGTGCACACACGACAGCTCGCGCAGCCGCATTCTGGACCAATTGTAGTCTCCGAACACTATTTAAGGGTAGCCCCATGTAGAGCGCGTTGCAATAATCTAACCGTGAGGTGACAAGGGCATGGGTGACTGTGAGGAGAGCCTCTTGAGCCAAGTAGGGTCGCAATTGGTGCACCAGGCGAACCTGTGCAAAGGTCCCCCTTTATGCCCTTTACTTAGCCCATGCAGAGTCCAATCAAAAATTTTCCCGATGAGCTCCATGTCTAAATTTTAAATGAATGTCTAAAAATTGCTGTCAAACATCAAAGAGGAAAAGAAACCAAGATGGAATAACATGGATCAATCTAATAAAGAAGAAAATTTATAACTCAGGGTTCAAATGAGGGGCCCTTGGTGCTCTCAGGGCTTGGTTGTTTTCCTGCAGACATTTCATTACTCGAACTAGGTAACATCATCAAGGCACTGATGATGTTAACTACTTTGGGTTATGAAATGTCTGCAAGGAAACAACCAAGCTCAGAGAGCATAAGGACCCCTCACAGTTCAATCTGTTTGATGAACCTCACATTTCATATTGATTTGCAATTAATCAAAGCTAAAACTTGAACTGGAGATCCCCAACCCCTTCTTCCTTTGCCATGTTTCTGAAAATAAGTTCATTTTCTTGATATTTCTCCTCTCTGTCTTTAGTCCCTGCCTCCTTCCAGGTGTGTGGAAAGCTGTCATCCTGGATTCAGGAAGGGGGCTCAGGAAGGGAGGCCTATCTGCTGCTATGACTGTCTTCCTTGTGCAGAAGGAACCATCTCCACTGTGGAAGGTGGGTGACAGATGAGGCAGATTTTTGGAAAAACTATACTCTGACTATAATCGTGGAATTTTAATTGTGAGCAGAATATTAAAAGATAAGGATCAACGAGAGGTTAGCATTAAAAGGGAGATAGCATTTCTTGTTCTTCATCTTGTATACTGATGAACCTCTGGAGAAATGGAAAACTGCCTTGCCTTGCCTTGCCTTGCCTTGCCTTGCCTTGCCTTGCCTTGCCTTGCCTTGCCTTGCCTTGCCTTGCCTTGCCTTGCCTACCCTACCCTACCCTACCCTACCCTACCCTACCCCACCCTCCCGGCATGGATTGGCAGGGAAGTCCACCAGCTATGGGAATTGATGTCCAACAGAAGATTTAGCAATAGCAATAGCACTTAGACTTGTATACCGCTTCACAGTGCTTTACAGCCCTTTCTAAGTGGTTCACAGTGTCAGCATATTGCCCCCAACAATCTGGGTCCTCATTTTACCCACCTCGGAAGGATGGAAGGCTAAGTCAACCTTGAGCCGGTGAGATTTGAACCGCCGAACTGCAGCTAGCAGTCAGCAGAAGTAGCCTGCAGTACTGCACTCTAACCACTGCGCCACCTCGGCTTTATACATCTCCTTGATCAAAGTGGATAGGGACATTAATATTTGCAAAGGATATTTTATTGGTTTATTGGAAAAGAAGCTTCCTTCTTAAATGAATCTGGAAGGGGCCATTGAGGCCTTGAGTACAACCTTCAACATGTTCCTGTGCTTGAACTAGTCCATTATAGGGTGTCTCAGTGACCATCTCTCCAGGATTATTGGTGGGGCAATGGGGTGCAGAGTACCTTCAATTTCATCTCTAAACTATGGTTCATGGGGAATCTGAATGCAAAATATGCAATCTCTAAAAGTAGCCAAAGCTCATCCTGGAAATGTGTTGCAGAGACTCTCACTTGCCTTTGGCAGTTGTCCTTCTGCAATATAACACTTAATTATCATAACCATTGCTGAGTACTACTCCATACATTCTCCATACACATTCGTGTACACCATCACCATGTTGGGTCCTTAGTGCTCCCTGAGCTTTGTTCTTTTCTTGCAGACATTTCTTTACCCAATTAGGTAACATCATCAATGCTAGAAGGGAGTAAGGTTTGCTCTCTATTTATATATAAGTGGGTTGCACTGTCAATGTTGATGGAATTGTTCATGATTGTTCTTTGATTAAGCTGTTGCTTATTATTTAATAGTTCATCTATTTGTAGTTCTCTTCTATTTGTACACCAGTTCCAGGTTCATTCCCAAAATGCATCTGGTGGAAGAAACTGCTTTATAGTAGATGTTAATATTGCTGTTTACAGATGCCGAAAAATGTACCAAATGTCCAGCAGATCAATTTCCAAACCTCAACAGAGATAATTGCATACCTAAGATTGAAACTTTCCTATCCTATCAAGAAAATTTGGGGATCATCCTAGCTACCTTTGCCTTGCTTCTGTCATTGGTAACAGTCTTAGTCTTGAGAATCTTCATTAAATTCCAAGAAACACCCATAGTCAAAGCCAACAATCGGGATCTCTCCTACATCCTCCTCATCTCCCTCCTGCTTTCCTTCTTGACATCCTTCTTATTTCTTGGCCAGCCACGGACTGCCACTTGCCTTCTCCAACAAACAGCATTCAGCTATATCTTCTCAGTTGCCATTTCGACTGTCTTAGCCAAAACAATCATGGTGGTGTTAGCATTCTTGGCCACAAAACCAGGGAATAAAATAGAGAGATGGCTAAGGAAGAGCCTGGCCAACTCCATCATCGTTTTTTGTTCTGTTGTGCAAATAGTCCTCTGCAGCATCTGGTTGGGCACTTCTCCTCCATTTCCAGAGTCAGACATGTACTCACAAGCTGCAGAGATCATCCTGCAATGTAATCAAGGCTCCGTTGTCATGTTCTACCTTGTCCTTAACTACATGGGTTTCCTGGCTATCATCTGCTTCACGGTGGCTTTCCTGGCCAGAAATCTCCCTGGGGCCTTCAATGAAGCCAAGTTCATCACCTTTAGCATGCTGGTGTTCTGCAGCGTCTGGATCTCATTTGTACCCACCTACCTGAGCACCAAGGGGAAGCACATGGTGGCCATGCAGATCTTCTCCATCTTGGCCTCAAGTACCGGCTTGCTATGCTGCATCTTCATCCCCAAGTGCTACATTATCTTTTTAAGACCAGACTTGAATACGAAAGAACACTTATTGTCAAAATAAAATATTGGTTAACTTTAGGCACATATTTCCAAAAATGACAGTTATTATTTTCTGCATTAATGTTCATAAGAAAGCACACAAACACATGGGGTTTTTTTTTGCATTGCAATAGAAATTGTCAAAATAAAATAGAAGTTAACTTTTTTATTTCTTTCCCGAAATGCCAGTTAATCATTATAAAGCAAATACTATTTGCTTCTTGAATGTTTCCAAAAGCATATACTATCCACTTTTCTCTTTCTTTTTGAACAACCCAGTGTATTTTGTGACTGTGTGAAAATGTTATTGATACCAGGGGTGGGTTCCAACTTACCTCGCTGCCAGTTCGCTCCCTCCCGCGTGGGCGTGCCTCGTGGGCATGCGCGCGCTTTGCGCACGCATGCGCAGTAACAAAAAATCCGGAAGAAAACAAAAACAAAGCGAAAAAAAGATGGCGACTGCATGCACAGTGCCGGAAGTTGGCTTCTGAGCATGCTCAGAAGGGGGAAAAATAAAAAAAAATAAAAAAAAAGATGGCGGCCCCCACGGACCGGCACCGACCGACCCGGTTCGGTGACATCATCGTGACGTCACCAGCGGGCTGCTACCGGTTCGGGAGAACCGGTCCAAACTGGGAGGAACCCACCCCTGATTGATACCCCAAAGCAAGATAGTGAACTCTGAAAAGGCTCTGGAAAATTTTCCAGAGATAAAATGGCAAGGTTATCATGAAGAATTTCTTTGCAAGTAGACAGGTTCTTACCACTTATTATATAGCACATATCATTGTCAAAGGTAATTTAATTAAGCTGTGTGAAATTTAAAAGGGCATGAGATGTCATTTTTCCAATTGCTGTTTATTTTAGTGCTGAAGTTTTGAAAAGAGACATTAGATGGTATTAAAAAATAATAAGAGTGGGGGAAGGTAAAACTTAAAAATAAAATAATAAAATAAAGTAAAGTAAAAAATAAAACTTATAAACTAACCCATGCTGATTACACGTAGACATCAACAATGTCTATAGACTATGCAAAAGAGACAATTAACTATCTCAAAAGGGGGGAAAGGCCCCAATACCTCTCCACCAACAATCAGTACCTAGATCAGCATAGATTAACTCCAAGATTAACATCAGACCAACAATCAAGTAAACAATACCCCAAACTGCCAAAGAAGCCAACAGCAAAGAAGCCCAACCAAAGACTCTCTAAGACCACCCCCACCAACATTGAACAGGGCAAGACACTAGAATACAAACTGAGAGCAAACCCCACTCCTTACTAGCACTCATGATGTTACCTACTTTGGGTAATGAAAGGTCTGCAAGAAAACAAGCAAACTCACAGAGCATCAAGGACTTCTCATATAGAAAGATCAAGCACCCAATGGCACAAGACACCCCTAAACTGTAGGCCGGGACACAAGTATGAGCCTCATGCCCAGATAACAAACAAAGGCCTTTATGTAAAAATAAAGGGGTGGGAAGCATAGGAGATACCGTAGTAGACCTTTTTCAGAAGTAAAAGCAGACATGTTGGAGGGCAGTGAATGTTTGTGATTTGCAAAATTAGGGAAATACACACATTAGGTTGCATTGGTTAGACCTAAAAGGTTCATCATCACTCTCTTCTGGTTGTCCATAGTTTTGATACTGGAGATGACCCACAGTGAAAAATACTCTCTCCCAGGAGTTCTTGTTATAATTCTTCAAAGCAGTAATATCTCTTAATATCTCCAGCTTGAAGGTCTTCCTCCCAACATCCCTCCCAAAAAAAACCCTCTGAGGTGGATGTGACCCCTTTCATTGTCAAAAGTCTCCCTGCACCAAAACCTGACATGTTCACAGCTGCTTGTGCCAATTCTACAAAGAAAAAAAAGTGATGCAAGGTTTCTAGGCGTTGTCCCAGGAAGAATATTTTGAAGAGAATATAGATCTTCATGGTTTGGATCCTGAGTATTGTTGTAAGGAATATCCTTCTGGGTTCAGTTCCAAGTGGGGAAAAAGACACTGGATTCCTGGAAGTTGCTTGGAAAGAAGGTTTAATGGTGGCCAGGAGCACATGGCAGGGGCTCCTGAACAGAAAAGGTGGATCACATGCTTCCAGATGTTGGGTCAAGAGAAAAGGGAAGAAAAGATGCTGAGTCTCTTGGTTTTATGACCTTGTTGGGCCCCACCTCTTAGTTTCCTGTTCCTGTGTATGTAATGCACTCAAATTGGCTGTCAGACTCCCAGGGGCATGCTGGGGCAACTCTTGTGGGCTGTCCTGAGTCCCAGGCTTGGCTGATGGAATCTTCCCAGGTCCCATGTGGTGTAATGAAAGGGCTTTGGGCAATTCCTAATATGGCTCTGTCTGAAGGAGGTAGATCTTTGTTATGTAGAATAGACTGGTCCAAGCTATTAACAAAGGGGGGGGGATGAGTGAGCTGGGCCATTCCTTGATGGCCCATTGACAAATGTGGGGGCTACTAAGAGTGAGTCTGTTTCCTTTCTAAAAGCATGTTTCTCAATTTCTCTAGGGATATTCTATATAATATTCTGCCTTTTTAATATTTCCTAGGTAGGATATTTCATTTTTCTAGGAGAGGGGTGGGTGCTAACTTCCTACAGTATAAAGCTGAGAGAAAAAAGTGAGGGGAGGGGAGAGAGACAATGGCACCTTCAACAAAGCCAAGCTGATCTGGCCTCCAGTGCTAGTCTGTACAGGTAGTTTTTCACTTATGACCAGTCACTTAAGAACTATGTAAAGCGTGAGCCTGCTCCTCTGGGTTCATTAAAGTTGTTCTTGCAAGTTAAAAAAAAAAATCTATGGCAGTGGCTGTCCCCGCCACTGTGATCCCGGTGCAGGAGGGTATCCGCTTGTGTGTATGCGTGCACGCGTGAAAGAGATGAGAGAGAGGAAAGGGGAGGAAAAGAGAGAAAGAGAAAGAAATGAGAAAATGATGGAGGAAGAGAATGAGAGAGAGGAAAGAGAGAAACAAATGAGAGAGAGAGAGAGAAGGGGAGACAGAGAGAGAGAGAGATAAGAGAGAGCCAGGGCCCTTTTGAGCTATTGTGCCCTACACGACGCACTGACAATCAAAAAGAGAGAGAGAGAGAGAGAGAGAGAGAGAAAGGAGAAAAGAGAGAGAGATAGGGAGAAAGAAAGAGAAAGAGAGAGAGAGACACCTGTTTAAAAGAAAATAGAAAAATGGCTCTTTTAGTGTTTAAGGCTGCAGACCCCTGGGTTAGGCAAACACCATGGTTGTTAAGTGAACCTTGTGGTCATTAAGCGAACACTGGTTGTTAAACAAGTCCATTTTCCCCAATGGGCATTTTTTGCCAGATACCAGAAGGAATTGTTGGAAACTGGCAAAAAAC